>BQNB010013342.1:0-74162 GCA_026074375.1 Tanacetum coccineum | reverse complement strand
AAACTTTTAACGAAATTAAATTATAAAAAATATTAAATGACTTCGAAAAATTCTGAAATTTTTACAAAAAATACTAGACACTTTAATGATCCTACGAAAAATAAGAAACAAAAAATTGCTTAAAAAATAAGCCCCGAATAAGCTGATAACAGCTTATAAGCTTAAAAGCTCAAAAAGTGTATAAGTATTAAGGCCCTTGAGTCTTTAACGAAAAAGACCCAAGGGCGCAGTGGTAAGAGTGTTGTGAAAAGGGGGATCGTATCGAGAGGTCCCGGGTTCGAGTCTTGCTCACCCGGACCTCTTGTCTTTCCCTCTTTTTTTTTTTGAAAACTTTGAAAAGCAAAGTTGTTAAGCTCGTGGGGCTTAACAACTTTGTCAACTACAGCTTTTTGTAAAAGCTGAAAAGCTATAAATAAGCTTAAAAGTAGGCTTAAAAGTGACAGAAATGCTTAAAATGGCTTAAAGCTAGAAAAAGTGCTAAGACATTTGGACTTGTGGTCGTTTTAAGCTAAGATTTGGGACTAAAATAAGCTAAAGGGGAGTAAACCTAATCTAAATAAGCTCTAAAAAGTTAAAAGCTTAAACTAGATAAGCTGTTGAAAGCTTATGAGGACAGAAAAGCTAAACAAAGCTTAAAGGCAAAAAGGGCTTAACTTGTGTGGACAAATAAGCTAGGAAAGAGGCTCAATAAGCTAAACAACTATTTATACTAACCTAAAAAGCTATTAAAAGCTAAAAAGAGCTTATAAAATAATCTGACTAAGCCTAAAGAAAAATAAGCAATCCTACACCTAAGTCATGCTGAAACAGTCCAAAGGCAACTTAAGAGCTTAAAAATAAGCCAACAAATAAGCTCACTAAGGGCTGAAATTCAAGGTGCTTACTAAAGAGCTTATGGGCTCTCTAAATAAGCCAAGTAATTGGGCTTGAGCACTCTTAAAAACCAAGTAAAAGAAGCTTAAAATCTCCCCTTTGCACCAGGGGAGATTNTTGATGATGACAAAATAAGTGAAATGTAACTCATAGTAAAATGTAAAAGTTACTCGTTTACACTCCTTCTCCCCCTTTTGTCGAAGCAAAAAGGCACCCGCTCGAAGTCCTCTATTATCCAAGGTAAGTGCTCCGAGTATATAGTTTGAAGATATAAGAAGAGGGTATGAACTTCTAGTATATAGGTTGGAGGAATGAGAAGAAGGTATGTACTTTAAGTATATAAGTTGAAGGTATGAGAAGAAGGTGGGTTCTTCAAGTATATAAGTTGAAAAGAAGAAGAAGACCTCAATGTTGAAGATGATTTTAAAGTAGAGGAAGTGAAGTATTTGAAGTATGGATGAACCCTTCATTTTATTTAATGATCCCAGATCCTATCTTCCTATAAGGGTGAGCTTGCATCATCCTAGTGAAGTCTTCTATCATCACGGTTTAAACAAATCCATGCTATTTACTCACATATCTTTGAGCTCTCTTTGCTCATTGCACCCCCATGAAAATTACATTCCTTGTATGTTGACTCTAACGAATCCATGGATCAAATAAATTACGATCGATGATCAAAAAGTTCGATGAATGCAATTTTAATAAGTAGAACGCTTGCAATTGCTCCCCCTCAATGTATGCTTCCCTTATGTGGGGAACCAAAGAATTAAGATATGGATGTGTGCTACAAAACAAAGTTAGTAGACAAGTGCACATTACATATAGCAAGATATTAGCGGGGAACTAGACATGCACTTTTAGGTGTTATTATTCTGAAGTATGACACTTTGAAAGAGAATTAAAAACTAGACACGTGCAATCATTATTTTAAAATCAACAACCTAAACGATAAAATAAAAATAATCGAGACGTGTGTTTAAAGATTAAGATTCGATCGACTTTTAATAAACAAGAATGAGATTCGTTTATTAAGTGACACACAACTATTATGAGAATGAATTTTTAAAGGTAGACGAGTGTCACTTAATATCTTGGCAAGATATGCCAAAATATATGCTTTAAGATGATAAAAAGGAAGAAATAAGACGAGGATGGAGACGGTATGCTCTTGGATGTGAATGAAATGATTCCATAGAGCTAAAAGGTGGGGAAGGATGAGCGAAACTAAAGAAGGAAGGTGTTGACAAGAGGTTGTTAGAAATGACTGATATATCATTTGCACTAACAATTTATGTTCATGTGATCTTATCGAGACAAAGGTGGACGATTGGGAGTTCGAAGGTTGGTTTGGTGTTTTGTCAGATGTCAATGTTGAGGAACAAAGGTGGGTATGTGAAATGAGGTTGTAGTTATTTTATGGTGGAAGAATAATAAGAGACGCAATAATGTGGTGACTTAATAACACTTGAAGATTGAATATCTTCTTTATGTTCTTTACTTTCTAGAAAGTGGAAAGTTTTGCGAAGGAGTGACATTTGCATTTCGCAAATTACTTAAATATTTGGAATGAAATAATCAAGTTGTCAAGGGATATAAGAGGAATTCTAATAGTAACAAAACTATTGAAGAGAGAAGAAACATTTAGGAGTGAGAATAATCGTCTATGAATTTAAGACAAGACGTATGCGAGATGTGAGGACCAAGGTTTGTATGTGAGAGGATTTATTGTGAAGTGATGGATTGTAAGTCTATCGATTGTAAGGAATGTGTTTGATAATGAGACGCATTTCATTATGAAATTCACTTGACTCTTGAAAACATAAGCAACGATGCTTATGACTATGAGTGTTGGGGGTATGAGGATGACCCATTGATCTATAAAGAGATATCGGGTATAGGTTTGGGTGTAGAGTAGACGTTAACTCGTAGCAGAAGAGAGGAAGTGTTAGGTTATGGAATTAAAAAAATGAATGGTATTACAAGGTGCTGCCAGCGGTCCCAGATATATCTGGGGGCTGCCAGAATAGATTTGGTGGCCGCCGGATCGCCAACAGGAGGGATGTTTGGGGAAATTGATGAATTTTTTGAAAAGAGTGACATTTTAATTTGCATTTCGCTAATTAAAAATACTTAAAGTACTTAAGATGAGTAGTTTATGTTGTCACGACAAAAAATGGGAACAGGCTAGGAATCAAAATAGAAGAAAAGAAGAGATAGTGATTTATGGAATGTGTTTCCATATTCCTAAACTTGATGAAGATAATTTGGATTCGGCGCTTGTTTTTTTTTTAAGGGGTAAAGAAAGAATGTCGGCGATGTTATCTTCAGATGCAACCTTTTCGATGGAGATGTTTCCTTTTGGACATTGTCCTGAAGGAAATGGTGACGTATCATCGGTGTGTTTCGTAAGCGAAAATAATAACAGTAATAATAATAATAATAATTATTATTATAATAATAAAGAAGTACCTTAACCACAAACAAACGACTCAATCCCAAAAACAAAACGAAATTAGAAGACGATGAGCTTGACAATGTCAAGACGGATGGTTGTTAGCGTACGATAAACTATACTCAAAACGTTATGTAGCTCTTCTTGAGCATTGCGAATGTTCACAGAACAATCACACAACGAGGTATACGATTGTCTTAAAGGTGGTAGCAAAAATAGTGGAGGAAAGAGATCAGCCATCTCTTGGCTGAAGAAATAAGTGTTATTTAGGCATAGTAGTTGAGTGAGAAGAAGGAAGAAGTGTGATCGAAGACAAAAGAGTGTTTTAGTCGATGAGAGATTATGTTTTTCGTTCGAAAAAATAAAAAATGTTTCATCGGTGAGAAAGGTGTTTTTTCGTATGATTGAAGAGACAGAATGTTTCGTCGAAGAGAAAGAATGTTTTCGTCTAAGAGAAAAGAATGTTTTCGTTGAAGAGAAAAAATATTATCGTCAAAGAGAAAGAATGTTTTCGTCAAAAGAAAGAATGTTTCGTAGAAGAGAAAGAATGTTTTCTTTGAAAGAAAGAATGTTTTCGTCGAAGAGAAAGAATGTTTCGTCGAAGAGAAAAGGAGAGCATTTTAACTTATGTTGTTAAAAGGCTTGAATAGGGATTTTTGGATATGACCTTTAACGTTTGCGATCGCAAGTTAAAGATACTTGAATATTTCGGATGAAATATTTAAGTTGTCAAACCTACTTGGGGAGGATCAGATTTGTTTCTAACTTTTCTTGACGAAAGTGTGGCATGATTTGAAAGAAAGTTAAGATGTCGATCAAAGGAGTGTGTTGAGTGAAACTCTAAGAGATTTATACCATTTGCGCTCTTTTGACTTTTTTAGATTTGTGACTCGGACGCGAAGAAAGATATTATAGTGTGAGAAAATATATACATAGATGTATAAGACATACAGATATAAGCATACAAGTTTATCTAAGCATGCATCAACGCAATAATCAACAAGATTAATGTGTAAGACTGTATGAACATCTAAACCGTATCTTGTCTTACATCAACCTAAAATAGTATAGGTGCACAATTAAACATGTAAGTCATGTCAGATGACGCAAACAAAAACATTGATAATTTTATATGTAAATCTTCATGTAAAATCATGTTAGGATTTAGCACTTAGGAGCAATGTGTTATTTAGATGAACAAGAGATATTTTATCTAAATTGCTAGAAAAGGCAAACGCTTTTACAACAAACATGCATTCAATAGCTAAGCAAATAAACATTGAGCATTAAGATAAACATGAAAGCATATAATTGCATTACGTGGGAGCACGTTATCGTCTTGAAATTTCATAGCAATTTTGTGAAATGCTAGATAGTTTGATTGTCCAGGCGGAGGAAACCTAATTTCTACTTGCTTAGTGTGCACTCCTAATGAAATACAAAGTCTATCGATGTAGACTATCATTAGGTCATGTTTTAGAAGAGCCATTTAAATCATAATTAGTAGAATGATATATGAGACTAACACTAGTGGTGCTCATTTCAAGGCTAAACAAGACCATTTTTACGGGTTATACTACGAACCTAACTTCTCTCTTAGAAGCAATTCAACCTTTAGGTCAAATTGAATTTCTAGTACATTTCTCCGCACCATACAAATTATGCAATAGATTTCTCAATAGTCATTATCATGTTAGACAAAACAGAATTCCTATATTTGCCTAATGAAGTATAGCAAAGATAAAATTTGTATTGTCTTTTCATACAAGGCCTACTATGACTCAACTAACGTACTTTAATTTTGGTTCACATAATCCTAATCAAGATGTGTGGAATTCTAAGGTTGAATGAGAGAGAAAGCAAATTATTGTAGGTATAAGAAAGAATGAGTCATCTAGGACCTAGGAGTATGCTTAAAAGTGACAATGTGTAATGCTCTATATTGAGGGTGTTCAAAGAATGCACCTTTGCATGTCTTTTATGAAAGAAATCCAATTAAGTTTATTTACCTCAATAGATCTTGTGTTTGTTTTTTTGTAGAAATAATCATGATTAACTAAAGTTTAGTTACATCTATATTAAACTTTTAAGCAAGAGATTTGACAAGAGGAAGATGTTTAAATCTAATGCCATAAGGCAGATCTACCTAAACTGAAGATGAATTTAGGACGAAAGGTCCATCGATCTGTGGAGGTGCCAAATTTAAGCAAGGATCATTTTTCCATTATTTAAGGGATGGTGTTGATATTAGGTTATTAAGAGAAACTTATATAAGTTATAAGGGTTCTCGGTTTGAGTTTTCAGAAATGACATCCAAGTTTGCTTATAAGTTGGATAATGTACTTATGAGTTTCCGTTGGAAATTCATAAGTCGTCCAATCCTATTGAGTGTGTTAATTTAGCTTGTATAATTTGGACCATACTATTAACAAAACATTCTAAAACAACTTTTGACTCAATGCACATCGTCATTGCAAGTGTGAATTGATATTTGATGACTAAATTTTAGTTGTCTTCAATCGACTTGGTGATTTTTCATGTAATACTGAGGATGGTTTTTTAAAACATGTAGACTCGGAAAAATATCTATGGTCATTTGATTGGTATTTCCGTCGATCTAGAAAAAATCCTTAGTCTCGTTTTTATGTTTCATATTCTAATTTTTGTAATTGATGGAATGACTGAGATTGATTATCGTTTGAATAAGAATCATCTTCATATTCAAAATCCTCTTACGATAACTTATGATCAGAAAAGTACAATAATGTTTGTGGATATGTTCAATTATTCCTAATACTAACCTTAGATTGGTTAAAAGGGTTCTCATTTAGTGAGGAAGATAAATATTATGCTTATTTGGTAAAGTAAAAGAAGAGTTTTGATTAAGAAGATAGTTTGAGTTTGAGTTGTTGCTTTTGATTTGTCTTGAGCAAAGTAACATTTGTTGATGCATTCTGCTCACGTTTGGATTTTAGGAGAAAGGGATGACAACTTTACAATTGCATTGAAAGGTTAAAAGTACTTGATTTTTGGAAATATTCAAGTCGTAATTCATACTTCATTGTGTATTTATGCAGATATTTGCCATATATTTGGAACACAACCTATTTGGACAAGTAGACTCATATGAACACATTACACATGTGTGAGTTTATTATCCATGATGCATATTCTTTATCGTCTTGGAAAAGGAATGTCGTTATTTTCATATCAATCGAGTGTGATTGTGTATGTAGGTCCCCCTTTTTTAAAGATTAAGATAATATCTCTTGTTTATATTTTGTTATAATTTAAAGCTAGACAAATATAGAATTCAATTTCTCGTCCATACTCGAATCTTTGACAATTTAGATTTCCGATAATAACATCATCATAGTTTGTAATATGAGTTGATATATATTCGAAATCTTTCTTGACCTCACAAAACACTTCTTTTAAAAGATGACAAAAATAAATATTTATCATAGTGTGTTCCAAAAACCTGATCCTAAGACTAGTTTTAGTGTGAGGTTGGATGATAATGACACGTTAATTTCTTTATTTCAAGATGTCATATATTTTGGTTTAGTCTTTTTCTTGTGCGAAAAAAACTATTTGTTGTTTGTATAGTATGCCATAGTTTTTGACCATTTTTATTAGTCTGTAAATGATTTTTCATAACCTTTTTTTATACCCAACACATCTTTTGTAAAAAACCACTATATGTTTATAAAAATAAATATAATTATGTGTGTGTGTTAGAAACAAGCAAGCCATGAAAGTTTAAAATACATTTTCTTTTACTTAATTACCAATGTATTAGTACAATCTTTTATTTTTTTTAACCAACCCAAGGTCAAAACACCCGCAAGATGTGAAAAGATTAGTATTTCCTTGTTGGAAGAGAGTTGTTGTGTTGGAAATTTTTTTAGTGTCGGGGTTTTAAAATATGATCTTTGGACATTCTATTTTTTTTCTACACATCTTGACAAAATATTTAACTCGCATTTCTAAAAGGGTCACTAAACTCAAAATGACTCTTACTAAGAGTGTTTATGTAAAAAACACTTGTAAATATAGTAATCTATGCCTATATGCGGTGCACACACAATTTTGCAACTTAACGCAAGAGATCTAACGTAATTTCTATTAGGCATAATCCGAAAAACTATTAACAAATAAATAGTGTACATGGCATGTGTATTTAGATAAACAAGTAGCTCAATTACAAGTAGCAATGCTCACTTAATAATATCTATTAACAAAATTAAGATACAAGTAAAATACACAATCATATCATTTAGCATGAACATAAAAAGAGATTCGTCGTCGTTTTGTGTATTAAAATACAATGGGATGTTATAATTAGCTTTGATTTTTATTCTTAAATAAAATAATTTCCTCCTCATTTTAAAAATTTTAATCAAGATCTAATGTTTTGAAAATATAAAATATACCGTTTTTCAAAGATACATTGACTAGAAATGCTTGGCTTGAAAGAAAAAATAAACTACAAGTTTTACGTCAAAACGAAACATAAAGTTTTGACCACTATGTAGTATTTTGCATTTCTGACTTATTTAATTTAAGAATGAAAATTCTTGGAAGTTTCTTTAGAAAGTAGGACTCAATTATCTTCGAATTGGGGGTGGCAAGACTTTACGCGACTTTACGGTTGTTTTTGATTTTATATGATTTTTTGAAGTTGCCAAAAACTGACGAAACAGAAAGGCGGACCACCATAAAAGGATGACGGCCCCCAGTTATATTTGGGGGGCGGCACTGAACATTTTATGGAACCGCCACCAGTGACCCCAGAACACGTTTTTTGTTCAAAATCATTTTGTAACTTAATTGTAGAATATAGGACTTTAAAAAGTTGTTCCAGCACATAAATTTCGATCTTGTTTTAGACATCATTTCTACTGTACGACTTAGATCAAACGATAGTTGACACTTCCAAGTTCTTTTGAGAAAATTTTCCTTCAAGCTAGTATACAGAAGTATATTTAAGAACAGACTATTCGAATCAAACAACAAACAATTTTCATATTTAATTCCCCTCTTCATGGGTAATTTGTTCATGGACGTACTACTATTTTAAAAACCATTTGTTTTGAAAACTAGAGCGACCTGCGCTGATTCCAATTGTGAAAAACAGCTAGTGGAGGGGGGGTGAATACGTTTCCACTAAAAACTTTAAGATCAAGGATTACATCACTCTTCTACCGGCGGTCCCATATATATATGGGGGCCGCCAAGTATATCAGGGGGCCGCCTGATTTATGGGACCGCCTCCAGAAGAGGTTTTTGGACTAGATCTTTTGTATCAAATCACCAATCAAGTTTGACGTAATATGAGAAGTGTCGATCATAGGTTTACAATAGCTAAAGCATATTCTAACAATATAACCACACTCACAATATTTAGCACAAAGAGCTACACAACTTTAACTAACAGGATATACACAACCATTCACACAATCATGAGTACAATGCAAGTATAAAAGTAAAGCGATAAATGTAAATAAATAAGTAAAGCGAAGGGTAAAATAAAATGCAAACCGACACGATGATTTATAGTGGTTCGGTCACGAAGCTCCTGTTAGCCTTAAAATATGTCGGCTAATACTGAATTACATTAGTTTACATTAGCCAGACACACAGGGACTAGAAATGTCAAGTGTAGTAAGTAGATCGTGTCTCGGGCTATATATATATCCCCTCTATACTTCCATGGAGGGGTGAGGATAAAAAATTGTCTCATAAATGTATGTTTTTTCTCTCTCTAGAAAACACACACACTTTTTCCTTTCTCTCTTTAATAATATGGCTTACTTTCATTTCTAACCTTCCCGACCTCCGGATCGTAGTTTTAGGCGTGAATCTTTATAGGTAACAAGTGGCATCAGAGCTGCAGGGGTGTGTCGTATCATGTTTGTTGTTGTCCGGTTACTGTTCATCCGTGTCCTAGTTACTGTTCATACACTGTTCATTCATGATTTTCGTGTGTCTTTTTCTAGTGACAAAGTCATGAAAATGGTTTTTTTGTTGATTTTTATGTTTGTGTCAACTGGGTTAAGACCTGCTTATATGGTTAAAAGACCAACTTTTTAAGCTTTTTCATCTTGTTATGCTTTTAAGCCTTTTCAGACTGGTTTTAGTGGCTTTTTGGGTGTGTCCAACTGGTTTTTCGAGCTTATTTAGTCCTTGTTTAGGTCTGTTTCTGTTTATGCTTATTTTGTCCTTAAGCTTATTTTCAAAGCTTATTGGTCATGGCTTATTTTTTGAGTCTGTTTTGCCTCTACACAGCTTATTTTTGAAGCTTATTATTTCTGGGTTTATTTAGATTTGAATCAGGCAAACAGAATACAAGAAAAAAAACAAATCCATGTTCTTAGCAAAAAGTACAAGTACATTTTTGTCTTGTACCAGGCGATTTATACCATTCAAAAAACAAGGGCGAGTTATACACACTTTCTGGGCGATCTATACGAGTATGGTATAAACGATTTATACATGTCTTTCACTTGGGGCGAATTATACAATCCCTTAGGGCGTATACCATCGCCAAGTCAGGCGATTTATACCATCAAGCTAGGGCGAGTTATACCCAAGCATAGGCGAAGTATACCATCCCAACCGAGTCAACTCGGTAATTACCGAGTTGACCCGGTCAACTCAAAGAGTCCAAGTCAAAAGAAATGAATTAAGAAGACAATCAAACTCGATTCAAAACATCAATCCAACAAAACCAACAAATCTAAATAACCCACCGTCACATTTCATCTTAACCAAATCCAACAATCCACAACTAATCCTATTTTACCCTTCGTCACATACAATCCACATCTCCTCACATCCACAACAAGACTCAAACAAAGACAAATGATCTCAGATTTTGTTTTCCTCGTGTTGTACAATAATAGTTATGACCTTACAAAGATCAAACACGAAAAATGTATCATCATGGATCTGTCAAGAGTAAACCTCTCTTTGCTATATGAATAATAGAGAAAGAAATATAACAATTATGTTATTTTCTCTCTTTGTTTCGATTACAAGACAAACACTCAAAAATAAAGAAAACCTACCCGAGACCTTTTGTATGATCTTGAAGACATGTCTTTGAAGATTGGTCTCGTATGATTAGAAGCAATATGTGGTTTCTTTTCTTTTTATTGCTGCGTATGGAGAAGTAGAAGGGTGAGAGGCGGATGAGTTTATGTGAGTGTGATTAGGGTTTGCATTCCCTAATAAGAGGAAAAAGCTGGCAGTGATTGATGATATATGCTTAAGTTTTTTTTAGAAGATGTATTTTTGTTGACTGCGTTCTTGGAAGAAAAAAATAGGGGCGATGGTATGAATAATTAGGGTTACGTGATATTAGGGGTTATAGGGTATTATATACAACTTATGATCCGGTATATTGGTTTGTGGAGTGGGCCGAGTGGTAACTCACAAAGGATTGGGCCGGGTACAAATGGTTGTTTTTGGGATTTGGGCTAGGCATTATGTTACAAATGACGAGTTGGGGCTGAATTTGGTTTTTTAAAACCAAAAATTTGGCTTTGTGGTTAAGTGATTATTCATCCTTGGACTAAT
This sequence comes from Tanacetum coccineum, assembly GCA_026074375.1. NCBI lineage: Eukaryota > Viridiplantae > Streptophyta > Magnoliopsida > Asterales > Asteraceae > Tanacetum > Tanacetum coccineum. Next base: position 63,250 of record BQNB010013342.1, on the reverse strand, counting down.
TTTTGGTATTCTTAATAGATTTATGGTTTAATTTGTTGGATTAAGCCAGGAATAAAACGCTTTCACGACAAGTTGGACTAGACAATGTTTTTTCGTTAACGACACTCAAACATAACATTTGTCATAGTTTAACGACATTCTCGAACAACAACATAACAAACACGATACATAACACTAAAAACATTCCGAATAAGATTCACTTAAACGTCAAAACGGTTATTGATTTGGATTCTAATGTCAAGTGATCACGAATTTTATCTAGTATCCCTTATTTGAGATTGAAGTGGGTTTCACGAAGGCGTCTACTTATTTCATCATCGAGACTTCCTTCTACTCTCTACCCCTTTTCTTCAAACCTAATCTATCGTTTGATGACTTGCTTGAACGTATACAGTTATGATTGAGACTTGGATTATCTAGTTTCCAGTAGTCGGGTTGGTTGGTTGAATACCTGGTTACTATCACTTAAAGGAGTTACATTGTAGTACTCAGTGTCACACGCAGAAGCCGATGTGGATAATTTCAAGAGGTGTTGTACTTTTCATATACTTTTGATGTTGGGTATAGGGTACTTAGAGGCTTTCTTCTGCACCGTTCTTTAATCAACAACAGTGCAAGCTTAAGTAACAAATTTAGGGGATTTTACTTCATTTTCAAGTTTGGTATATCGGGTAAACTTCACCATGTGGTCACAACAATAGCTGACAGAATACGAGGTTGGTAAGTTAGCCAGAGAGTATAAGGTTGAGATGTAATCAGCAACTCTCACAGGATATTTGAAGCTATAGAACGTCAACGGTACTTCACGGTCTCAGCAAAATCTTTCAAAGTTCTTCAATGTCTTTCATAACTTTTCAAGATTGTTGCTTATGACAAGAACTTCTAGTGTATATGGTCGTACACGTCAATGATGCTTTCGAGAGTTCGAAACCATCATGGGGGAATATATGTACTTTGATACTTTGATGTAATGGGAAGTAGTTTATACTACTTCATTTAGTATGGTTTGTGAAGTATTCTGCATGCATGAGAAGAATTGTTGCTGATTTCTCGCATGTTCCCTCAAACAAATATTAACCAAGACCAAATGTCATGATACACTATAGAAGCAGTATTACATGATGTAAGATGTACACACGTGAAGGATGACTTCTTAAATGTCAATTGCTCACACTCGGGACTTAGTTGACTTTGGTGTAGCAATTCACATCAGCACTATCTTGGAGGAAGAAAAGTGCATTTTCGGGTCTTAGTTGATTTTGGTGCTACGTTTTCAACTTCGTTAAAAGGGATAAAAGTGTGTACCTCAGGTATTGGATGATTCTTCTACAAAATTCTGCTGTGCACTCTAAATGTCAATGTTAGAAGATCGTCTGAGATACATCAAAGTTTCAGAATCTGCTTAAGATACGTATGTTGGTTTGGGGGGAAGCTGATTTAGAAACTTTGCCAAAAAGAAGTCTACGAAGAAAGCTTTTCAAGACATGCAACATGATTTAAGGGGAAGTTAATCCAACTCATGCATACTACAATGGTTCCGGAACAAGTCAAGCCACAAAAGATCCAAGCTGGAGTACAAGTATCAAGACTAGAAGACAAAGACGTCATCTTCAGTATTGGAAGCGCTTTGAATGTCATTTTATTATGTTGTATTTATACTTGTTAGGAACATTGTAAGTAATTCTGTATGCCCACATATTGGGGGAAGATTGTTAGCCTTAAAATATGTCGGCTAATACGGAATTACATTAGTTTACATTAGTCAGGACATGCAGGAGGTGGACTAAGAAATGTCAATGTGTAGTAAGTAGATCGTTATACGGGCTATATTATATCCATCCATACTTCCATGGAGGGGTGAGGATAAACATTTGTCTCATAAGTGTGTGTTGTTTCTCTCTCTAGAAAACACACACACTCTTTCCTTTCTCTCTCTAATAATATGGCTTACTTTCATTTCTATTCTCCCCGACCTCCGGATCGTAGTTTTAGGCGGGATATATATATCCCCTCCATACTTCCATTGAGGGATGAGGATAAACATTTTTCTCATAAGTGTGTGTTGTTTCTCTTTCTAGAACACACACACACTCTTTCCTTTCTCTTTCTAATAATATGGCTTACTTTCATTTCTATCCTCCCTGACCTCCGGATCGTAGTTTTAGGCGTGAATCTTTATGGGTAACAGCTCCTCTTCGCCCTACTTTACTCCTCGAGTATCCAACTCGAGAGTTACTTCACTAATCAACAAGCTCCCGTTTCAGGTGTGTTTGAGTTGTCAGGGGTGAAGTTTAGGAGTTGGCAAAAAGAACCCCTCAAGTTATAAAGGTGTATTGCAATTGTAGTCCTTGTGGGAGTGAAAGTTTAGGAATTTTGGCAGAACCAGTCCTCCAAGGTTATAAGGGCTATTACATGCATGGTCCTTTTGTTATATAACTTTAGGGGTTTGGCAGAATTAGCCCCCTAAAGTTATATATGGCATAATTACAACTTCAGTCCTTGTAGTATTTATCCTTGTTATACAACTTTATGATTTGGCAAATTTGGTCTCTAAAGTTGTATTTTCTTTGACTTGATAACTTCTTGGCTTTGACTTTGTCGGGGTTGACTTTGACTTCGATTTGACTGTCTTTTCCATGCTTTTCCATTTCGTGCTCGGTTTTGTCTGTTTTTGCTTGATTTTTCGTCCTTTTGTCGGATATCCGTTTCCTGCACAAAATAAGTGAAAACATACAAATACAATGTATTTTTGGTACATTTTGGGTCATTTAAGTCTGATTTTAATGGTGAAAGGTATGTGTAATTAAACGCATACCACTCGCATTTCCTTAGACGTCTATGCCAATTTAATATCTTATGGCTAGTTTTTTAAAGCCTAACGCGCACATCCATCACAAGAACCAACATTAAAAGGATCTACAAACTAAGTTTCATGCAATCATAAGTAAATACTAAGGGGATCTTGCCTAGCATGTTAAAAGGAAGTGAAGAACAAGAATTAATCATGCAACACATAGACATATTGAATGATTAAAGATAAGAGATCTCACTTGATTAAAACATGTAATTAAGGTTGTTACAAAGGGGTTTTGACACCCTAAAAATGGCCTAAATAGCAGCTACAATCGTATTCTAAACTTAGGTTTCGGTTCCCAAAAGTTACACCTAAAAACCCTAAAACGAGTTTGTATATATAGGTTTTTGAGCGCGACGGCATCGAAGCCTCACAGGGTTTCTGACACCGTCGCTCCACCGAATCTTTTAGGGTTTCTTTTGAGGCAGTTACATTCTGACGTCGTCTTGGAAATCCTAACGCCGTCACTTGTATGATATGACACCGTCACTAGAGATTGCGACTCCGTTTCCAGACATTGTACATAATTCTTCAAGAGACTTTGGTGTAGAGTCGTAGTCTTGTTTGTTTCTTCTCCAATTGAGCCCAAATCACGTGTATTTCCTCCAAAAGCCATCCAAATGCTAAAAACAAAAAAACAAACGATTAAGCATGTATTTTGGACATATTTGTGTGATTTAGAGGGTTAAATGACCCAGAAAAAGTGCATAAAATGATACCTCATCAAATACCCCTACACTTAGGATTTGCTTATCCTCAAGCAAATGGGCTTTTCTACCTAGACAATAGCAATATTGGGGGCATTTAACCTACTTTTTAAAGATAGTTTACGACACAACCTTCTAGACCTCGTGATTAAAAGCACGAAAATAATATACTAGCACCTTACATAAGTGTTTGGATTCTCTCTTTCTCTTGGGTGTATAATGAATTATAACAATATGGTAAACAAAAAATTAACACTCATCACCTGTCGTAGCATATAAATTACCATAGGCTTGGTAAAGGATCAAACCTCCACCGCTAGGCGCAAATACTAGAAATTACTATCAAAGAGGACTTTATGTGTTGTGGGGTGTAGGTGTATGATAACAATAATAAAAGCGGAAATGGAGGAGAAATATTTCGGGGTGACTTTTTGGGTGAATTTGGGGTGAAGTGGCAAGTTAATTATTCATAAGAGTACATACTGATTGGGTTGATAAGCCAAAGACTCGGAAAAAGATATACAATACTCTACGAAACTCTACATCAAACTCTTTTCTTTTTCTTTTCTATTTTTTTAAGATAAAACATAGTACATCATTTGGGGTATATAGATACACCCCTACACTTGAGTTTTTGATACTCAATACATAAGCTAACTAGTGACCCGAATTGAGGTGGATCAACATAACATGGAGACTATCAAACAAATATGAGGGTAATGATCTAACTTTTCTTCCTCATTCTTCTGCAAAATAAATACTACCATGAATCCTAATCGTCCTAAAACTGTATTTACAAGGATAAAGACTTAATAACCATGTACTCAAATAATTAACTTGGGTTAAAACAATAATGTACTAAAACCGAACACATACAAGGAAGGCTAAGGCAATTTGGGTGAAACAATTGGTTAAGAGTAACAATGCTCTTCATTAATAGTCCAAATTTACTAGAAAATTACAAGAACTGTGAAAAGGATAGGCTCAGAGGGGTGTACTAGGGGTATCCTCTACTAAAAATGAGTGTATGGCAAGGGTGTGGGATAGTTATATGATCGAGATGATCAAAATAACAAATACATGTTTAAAACATGGGTTGATCCTAGTGCCTCTTATCATTTAGCAAATCCTAATTCTCACTATGCGGTCTCGGGATGCATTACAAAAATAAGTTCTAGAATTTAATATACTACCGGTACACTCTTATATAATTTTAAACCGATACCAATACTCCAAAAAAGGCGACAAAATCACATATGCACGAACAAATCTATGAACACGACACATGCAATTGCTCACTCCTTAACTCGAGAAAGCTAAAGGTAAAATTATATTAGGTATCAAAAATAGATACCTGAATTTGTAACACCCCCAAAATGGGTCGCAGCAGAAATATGTTCGGGAGTGTTACTTCATAATACCACAACACAAGATACGAGAGAACGACCTCTAAATGAGTCGTTTGAAAAGTAATCTCGTTGGTTAAATTGAAAAATACATTTGCCCCAAGGTTTGCATCATAATTAAAGACCAGAAATAATACAACGAGATTTGATAATTTGAATGCAAGTATAAATCCATGAATGTATTCTTGAAAAGTTTAGACTCCAATGCACATCATGAACGTCAAGTAGCTTGTTCACCTAAGAAATACATGCTTAAAAGTGTCAATATAAAGTTGGCGAGTTCATAAGTTTCTGGGATGTTCCTTGTAGAGGTGATGTTAGTTGGGGATGGCGCAAGCTTCTCCAAATTAGATCCACAATTTGACCTTTTATTTGGCATAAGATTAACAATGGCAAATCTACGTATGCTTGGTTCGATCGATGGGCTGATTTGTGTCCTCTTAAGGACATGTTTTCTAATAGGGATATTGCTAGATCAGGTTTTTCTCTTGATGACTCGGTCAATAACCTTATTTCTGATGGTTTTTGGCGATGGCCTCTTGATTGGCTATCTAGGTTCCCGATTATGGCCCAATTACAGGTTCCTTTATTAATTGGTGATATTGATGATGTCATTTTATGGCATGGTAATGATGGTGTTTTGGGGCCTTTCTCAGTGGCATGTGCTTGGGATACGATTCAGACTAGGGATGATATTGTTAACTGGTATAATGTAGTCTGGTTTTCTTATTGTATCCCCCGTCATGCTATACATATGTGGTTGGTTTTTCAGTAGAAGTTGAAGACACAAGATAGGCTGCGGCAATGGGATGTCGGTCCAAGTATCGACTTAAACCTGCTTAGATTCCCCTTGTGTAATTTGGTTCCTGATTCACATGTGTGGTCTAAGCTTCGTGTTCTTTGCGGCATGGATTCAATTCCACCTCGGCTTATTAATGTTTCTATTTTCATTAATCCTATATCCAAGGGTAAAACGATGGTTAGTGTTCTTTCTAGACTTGTTCTTGCTGCTACATCTTATTACATTTGGCTGGAAAGGAATGGAAGATTATTCAAGAAGAATACTTCATCTCCAGATCAGATTGTTGATGTTATTATATCTATGGTGCGGTTGAAGTTAGTTACTTTCAAGTTCAAGGAGATGTCAGCCCGGTCCTGTCTGCTGCTTGACCAATGGAAGATTCCAAGCTTATGTATTGTTCATGATGGGAGTTCCAGGTGAGGGTTGTACTCTTTTTTCCTTATCCAAGGTTTTTCCCACTGGGTTTTCTTTGGTAAGGTTTTTTAAGTAGGCAGACTCTCCTGGTTCGTTTTTGCTCCTGTTGTGTTGTTGCTGGTTTGCGGGATGCTCGCTTGATCTTATGTTCTCATCTTGGTTCTTGTCTAGCTTAGTTTGTGTTTTTTACTAGGATTTGTTTGTGTTTATGGCATGTCATAAACACTTGTTTATCAAGCTGTCTGTAGCTTGAGGTTAATGTGATACTTCAGCCACATTCCATTTGTACGTAACAATTTTTGGTTAATATATTTACCGGGGTAACCCTTTACCCAAACAAATGTATGTATAAATGTTGGACGACAATGTTTATAAAGTGTGTGTGACTATTGTACCACATACAATATCACAATGTGTAATTACGACCGCACTAAGTTCATGACTGAGGCTCCGACATGTATGTATGCCAATCTTTTCAGGTACTGTAAGTGTTCATGTGAATGTAGTTCAAGGTTCTTAAATGGTATACATCTGTTTGTTTGGATCTCCAAACTAGTAAGCGCCACTTACCCGAACGGGGATGTCAATCTTAATAGATCTATTTATAACACTCGCGCTGACGCACCGTAATTAACAGCTCATGCTACTTAGGCTAATCCGTAATCATTTGAATGAAAATAAAGTTTTTACGTCCATAAGTGAAAACAAGCAATGTATCTTACCCCGAGATTTGTAAAGTAGTTATAAAACAAGTGAAAGCGGGGCTATAAACTCACCTCAAGCGAAATGTATTGATTATAGCAAAATCAATAAAGTGAAACATCAAGAATGATCCGAAATGCAACCTAATTAATTATAGGTCGTATAAGTGTGATGTATTTAAAATAAATACAACAATGTACATTATAAAGTTATATCATCACCTAATAGTTTTTGTTTAGTGTATAAGAGTTGAAACAATGTTTAAGTTATGTTTGCCATTTAATGTCCAAATATATATCTTCGAAATGTTTTCTAATAGCCAGAAAATAAATTATAGTCATTTCGCTTGATTTAGTATTTTTATTATCTATATAATGATGTTATATATATGGATCAATTATTTTATAAGATAATATTTATAAAGTTAAAAACATGTATAAATATTATAAAGTTAAGAACAATTATTTATTTATAGAACTATATAAATAAATTTGTAACAATTAATTCAATAATTATATGTATAAATTAACCAACACATATAGGATACCAAATAAAATATTTTCTTGCATTCTAACATATTTTTAACATACTTTCACCAGGTATATGTATTTACTTGTTTATGTCTTAGTTTTCTTGTAAACTTTATAAAATATAACTAAGTGGTGATTTAACTAAATAATCAAGATGTATAAAAATATAAGTAAATGAAATGAAAGTGTAGGGTTTTATGAATGACCTTGAATGTATGAGAAAGATGAAGAACACAAATCTAAACCTATGCAAAACCTTTTGTTTGTAATCTAACTTAAACCTACTTGAAAACTCTTGTAAACTTGCTTCAAAAATCAAAACTATTTGTTCTTTTTTCTTGTTGTAGAATCCGGTCACACAAAGAGAGAAAAAGAGATATGTTTTTTTTGATTTTTGACTTGTGAATGAATGAATGAATTATTGGTTGCTTATAAAGGAAAAGGAGGTAAGGTAATAACATTATAATATGTAGTAGTATGACAAGGTAGAAAAAGATGGCACGTGCATGCTTAAGCATGTATGTTGTTGTCGTGTATATGCAAGCAAAAGAGACAAAGAAGACAACTTTGAGGCTTGTATACAATGGGTAAGGTTTAGGGTTTGTTCTTTGGTTAATAGACATTGTTATATAAACTAAAGTAGAAGTTAGTGGTATTTCTAGTGTTTTATTTCCGAATGGACGGTTAGTATGTAAATGGGAGTAGGAATTTTTGTAAATTTTGTGTATTGTGTATTATGATGGGTATTTGTTGAAGTATAACTAGGTATTGGTGTTTTCATGCATGCATGCATAAATGAAAATTGGGGTGAAACGTAAATGTTTTACGCAACGTATAAAAATATAATGTGAAAAGTTATAATTTATCTTCGTAAAAATAATATAACACTGGTTTGACGTAAAATTTTATTTGTTTGATGTTGGTTTTTGTTGATTGTTGATTTTTAGTTTACGCGATTTTACTTATCGGTTGAAATTAAAAGTAAACGCGTAAACGTCTAAAATAAATAGCTGAGAGTTTATTGACGTAGAATGACTTAAAAATACGGATTGTTACAGTCTCCCCGTGTTAAAAGAGCTTTGTCCGCAAAGCTCAAGTCATGGTATTTGACGAAGGTGCGAGGTTGGTGAAGAGATGCGGGTATTTGTTGCGGAATACTTATCTTAATCCTCTAAAAAAGTGGTAACCCATTTTGTTTTCTTAATATAGAGAGTATCATAGGTACGGTTTTTTTTAACTCCTTGATTATACCACGAAGATCTTTAGGATTTGGAGTGAGATGATGTCGGATTTATAGAGTTAGGTGGCGTAAAGGTCTACTTAGTTGCTATGGTTACTAATTCAGTTTCCCATGTCAAACACGTTTTATGAATACAAACGCAAATTTTTTGCATTTCTAGGATATAAGTAGAGAATTGATTATTGACAAAAAAAAATAAGGTGACTACTACTCAGCATGGCATGGTCCTTCCTGAATTATACATAGGTGATCAGGCTATGCATGATAGAGGACTAACGATGCAATGCTCATTTTCATCAAACTAAGGTTATGTAATGGGTAGTATCAAATAGTTTTATAGGATGACAGAATAATTCACAAGATGGAAGTAAGGTTGTTTATAGGACGATAATAAAATGGTTTGCGAGAAAACCGTAAGATGGTTTATGTGATAACCAGTAATTTGCTCAGGGTTGAGTATTATACAATATTATAGTTTTGCATTTTGAAGTCTTTCGATCTTGTCAGTTTTCCTGATGAAAGTTCAAAAGTTGACTTCTGTTGACTATTTTTGCGTAAAAACGGTTTCGATTTAACCGGGAGTTTGATGGAGTTTTGAGTTCGTAAATGAATCGATTTTGATTCGTTTTTCTATTTTAGAGTGGTTTTGAGGTTTTCAGTGCTTTCCACGAAATTTTCTCGCGTTTAGCGAAAAATCGTCATGCAGCGCGTACCGGCACGACAGTTTATCCGAGTGTGGAGATATAATAAATTTGAGAATGTGCTAATGGGTTTATTTATTTATTAAATTCATAATGATAAAATAACGTTGGTTTAAAACGTAAATCGTGAGTGTGAGATTTGAAAGTTATCAGAAAATGGTTGTTTTCGTGAAATTCGGTAAAAGATTATGTCGTAAAAAGGTGAAATTTTGGTTGAATATAAGTTGTCAAACCATATTTTTTGGTTTGAAGTGTTTTTAAATGGATGAGCAAGGTTCGGTTGAGTTTTGTCAAAAATTCATATTTTCGGTCTGGAGTCGGCCGGCAACGGCTCAAGATGGATTTTGTAGCAATTTAATTTGATAGGTGTCGTGTGAATAACCTGGATTTATGGAAAAATGATTTTAAACGCAATGAAAATAATAACTAAGTTTGTTGATGTTTTAAATGGATGAAAATTGAGTTTTTGAGTGATCCCGACGTAAAAGGAAAACCCGAGGCCTCCTAGGATGCTTGGACGCCTAGTGTGGATAAGAGGGGACAAGAGGGCTAAAAATTTGCTAAGATGTTCCCTTAGTACACAAATATTCCACCACCTTAACACAATTCTCATTCATGCATCTCATTTTGAAAATCAAAAACACAAATTGCTACATGTTAGAAATGGTTGTCTTGTTCTTCTAACTTGTTTTTGTAGCAAAGTTACCATAGCTCGATTCCTTGGTGCCCTCGAACGAGGGGGAGTACACATCAAGGGGGAGAGTTCATCCCGTTGACTTTTCACATATTCATCGACGAAGCCTTTTTGATTCTACAAAAAGGGGGAGAAATGGAAATAAAACTCACTAAATACTTGTTTAAAAACAATTTTACATTTAATGAGTTTAGATTTTGTAATCATCAAAAAGGGGGAGATTGTTGATAGAAATAATGCCTAAAAACGTTATTAATATTTTTCGATCTCTCTACGTTTTGATAATCACAAAATGTAAAAACGATTAATGAAAAATTATTCGTAAACAAGTAATTAGTAGTAAATTTTCATTTTGAAAATTTAATCACTTAAAGGTATGAATAAATAAATGCTTAATGCATTTTATGATCAAAGGAATTTTTATTCAACCTCACATTTTTTATAAAAATGTCACAAATATTTTTATAACTTTAAAAAAATATTTTTGGATTTAAAAGAAATGTTTAATTCAAAATAAATATTTTAAATTCAAATTTTATACCCAAAAACGGCTAAAAATGTTCTAGAAAACACCTCCCCCAGAAAAGACAAAAAAGGGAGCGTCTGGCCTGGGCGGTCCCCTTAATTATAAGGGCGGTCCCCTTAATAATTAAGGGGACCGGCCCCTATTTAAGGGGACCGCCTAGACAAAAAGCAAGCTCAGGTTGCCTATAAATACTGAACTATTCCCCACTGTTTTTCTCACCTTTTGCACACACTTTCTTTCTGTTCTAAATCAGTTTATACTCTCCTTTCTTTCCTTTCATCATTTAATCATAAAACTTTGTTTCCAAGTGATCCAAGCTTAATTCCTCAAGTGCAAGAAAAGAATACTTATTATCATCAAGTCAAGAAGTGTTATAGTTTAGTTGTTGTTATTATGAAGTTGTGTTAGATCTTATAAATCATTTGTTTATATTGTAAAGGTGTGTATCGTAGTTGTGTATATTAAGTAGATTGTGGTGATTATTGTAAGTATACTTAGATCGGGGTGATCTTTGTAAGTAGTGTTAGATTGGTGTGATCGTAGTAGTGTCTTGGTTGTGAAGAGAAGAGAAGTTGTGAAGTAAAGATAAGTAGTGAAGCGAAGACAAGTCATGAAGTGAAGCAAAGTTGTGAGTTGTTGTGAAGTAGTGTGGTTAGTCGTGATATATTGATTCTAGCTAGGATTAGAACTCAACATTTCGCTTAGTGTCGAAAATTGGTGTAAGCAAAGTCGTGTATGGTTTTCTCCGCCTAAAGGGAGTTTGTTGACATAGTGAAGAGAACTCTCGAGTTTGGTACTCGGGGAGTGGAGTAGGGCGAAGAGGTGCTTCGTTACCGAACCACTATAAATCCTTGTGTTGTGGTTTGATCTTTCTAACTCTTATCTCTTGTCTTTCATATTTACTTATTTAGTCACTTGCATTGTTCAAATTGTGCACATATTGATATCACATAAAATCGAATCTAAGTTTTTATAAATAAACATAACATTAATTTAAAAATCGGTAAACTATTCAACCCCCCTTTCTAGTTTTCCACAATTGGTATCAGGAGCCACGTCAAACAAGATTTTTAAAATAAACTGTATTTTAAAACTTGAATCGATCTATGGAATCGAAAAAATATTTAGAAGGGCAATCTATGCAAAGACCACCACTATTTGAAAGTGATGGATTTATTTATTGGAAAAATAGATTCGAAACTTATGTGAAATCAAAAGATCTAGATCTTTGGCATGTTATTACCTATGGTGATTTTCCTCCTATTCAAAATAATCCCGAAACTAAAAAGGATGAAATTGTACCTTTTGATAAACAAAACGATGATCTTAAAAAGAAACTTGCTAAAAATAATGAAGCTAAAATGGTGATTTATAATGCTTTACCACGTAAAGAATATGAGAGAATTTTTATGTGTAAAACCGCAAAAGAAATTTAGGATACTTTATTAATCACTCACCAAGGTAATAGTCAAGTCAAAGATAATAAAATAGATCTTCTTGTTCAACAATATGAACAATTTATGATTCCGGAAGAGGAATCGATAGATAATCTTTTGTAGATTTAAACACTATTATTACTAAATTCAAAAAGCACTTGATGAAGTTTTTCTCAGCAAGAATTAAGTTACAATTTTCTTGGGGAGGGCACTTCATCCTAAATGCGCGCAAAGTGGTACGCATCAAGATTCAAAGATTTAACATCTTTATCACTTGATGAACTTATTGGAAACTTAAAAGTTTATGAAGTACTAATTAAGAAAGATTCTGAAATGGTCAAAGGCAAAAGAGAGCAAAATAGATCTCTTGCCTTGAAAGCCAAACAGGAATCAAGTGATGAAGATAGTTTGACTTCCGATAGTGAAGACGAAGAATACGTCATGGCCGTGAGAGACTTCGATTTTTTTTTCAAAAGACGAGGAAGATTCGTAAGACAACCACATGATGAAAGAAAGTCATCCCAAAGAAGTAAAGACGACTAAAATGGTAAAGGCAAAAAAAAATGTTTTAAAAGTGGAGATCCAAATCACCTTATCGGAGAGTGTTCAAAAATATTAAGAAACTACAATCAAAGAGCCTTCGTTGGAGGATCATGGAGTGATAGCGACAAAGATGAAGAAGAAAGGACAAAGGATGAAAAATGTCTCATGGCTAAAGCATCTAATGAGGTACTTTCCGAAACTGAATTCTTTAGTGATGATCATTCATCGTTAGATGAAAAAGACTTGGATAGTGAATATAATCGACTATGCAAAGTAAGTCTAAAAGTCATGGCTAAAAATAAATCACTAAAACAAATTAAAAATGGGCTAGAAAATGAAATACTCGAACTAAAAAATAAACTATCTAAATTAGAAAAAAATAAAGAGATAAATGAAGAATGCAAAATTTGTTAAGACCTCAAGTTTGAAAATGAAAAGCTTAAGGAAGAAATTTCTAAGATAAATCAATTTAATAATAGTAGTCACGCGCTTAAGAAAATAATAAGTTTTCAAAAACCATCCGGAGATAAATCTGGTTTAGGATTTAATTTTACCAAAGGATCAACTAGTGAGTCTAAATAAATAAAATTTGTAAAGTCACAAGAGGTTGAGTCTAAAGAAAAAGTAGTAGAATTAAATTCAAGCCAAAGATCAAAATTTATGCTTATAAACAATACTAAAATACCCATTGCAAGCGACGACAAAGAAAACTTTTTATAAACCCTTCTTTAAAACCCGATTTGATTACTAACCAAAACAAGATCTAAGACTCCTCTTCCAAAAAGAACTAATAACTCTCACCCCGGTCTAAAACACCACAACCTAGGAGAGATCAAGGTAGACAAAACTACCATAATAATAAGCATTCAATGTAGAAATATTCAGAACAACCAAACTTTCCTCCGTGGGGAATATGTCCACCTTATATGTATCCGAATCAAATGAAACATATGCAAAACATGTTTGGGACTAATAATTTTAGACCCATGAGAAATTGGGGACCAAGTGGTTGAGTCATTAAAATATTTTAGTGGACTAGTTCATGAACATTTATTGGAATCCGACGAGTGAATACATTCTTAAAATCATACGACGGATTTACCAAATGATTTCTACTTCAACGCTTACTTACTTGAAGATATTGAAGAAAACACATCGTAGGCAAAGGTATGTCTTCTTTCCAAACTCCTTAGAATTTAGATTATGTATTAAATGCTAAATGATTATATATTTTTCCTGTTTCATAAATAGTAAACTAATTAAATAAGTTATAGTTAATAGAATATAATTTAAGCTTGTAGAAATAGTGTAGTCACTAGAAATGCCATTTGTTGATTTTCTAGAATTAAAATAGTTTTGTACATTATGAACTCATCTCTCACGTAATTGAATTAGGATTCTCTACGTACCCCCATAAAATGGAAATCTTCTATGTCCACTAGTAGCAAACTCACGTAGATGAAAAAAGTGAGTTAGTGGGAAATTATTAACATAGAAGTAGGATTAGTTTTTCATCTTACGCCGAAAAGGCATGACATCAAAACACTATGGATGAAACAAACTCCCTTCGACTACGACGTCCGCCTCGTCTACACGTCTACAATAAAACACATCTATCGAAATCTTCTCATCAAGCTTTAACTCTATTCTGTTATTCTATCGTCACATATTTATTAGTTTTCACATATTACAAATCGTGACAATTAATTATTTCATCCGAAGTAATTGATTTATTCAATTGACAAGAAGTTGATTGAAAACGTCACTAAATCCTTGTTAAATCTTCTCTCGGCTTGACAACTTGATTATTTCATCCGAAGTAATCAAAGTATTTTTAATTAACGAAAGGTTAATTAAAATGTCAATTAAATTTCGTCAATCTATCTCTCGATCTAAAAATCTTGACAACTTAATTATTTCATTGGAAATTATTTAAGTTTACTTAACTTAACGAAAAGTTAATTAAAAGTGTCAAGTATTTTTCTCTCGTCTTCAACTTCATTCCTTCGACGACTAGAGTATATAAAATAATATTACTAGTACCTCCTGACGTATTTTGATAATTGTATATTTACAAAACTAGTCAAAATCGAAAAACAAAAAAAAATTTCTTAGATAGGCGGCCCCCTTAAAATTAAAGGGACCGGTTGTGTTAAGGTGGGCGGCCCCCTTAATTTTAAGGGGACCGGCCTATTTAATTTGCCAAACACTCTATTTTTTTACAAAACACAACACCAAACACTCATTTTCGTTCATATCTCCTTCCTTGCTACTGTGTGACGAAAACTAACACCCAAAACCACTAAAATTCAAACCTTCAAACACCCATTCGATCAAAATTCGCAAGGGGAAAAGACCAACAACAAGATTAACAACCTCGATTGTAAGATTTCCTATACTTTTCTCTTTCAATTTCATCCAATTTTGCTCTCAATCAAAATTGGGTATTTTTTTTAATTTTTGTGTCTTTTACATTTTCGATTAGAACAAGGAAAATCCTTAACTAATAAAGATTTCAAGTCATAGGAATTCAACATTTTCAATAGGATTGAGTCAAAATTTTATTGGTTCGAAAACTTATAAAAAATGTATACATTTTTTCGAAATTTTTTTTTAAATTTCAAAACAAACAAGATTCTATACATTGTTGATTCATGCCAAAAACACGTTAGAATGATTATAATACTACACGAGAGGTTTCCCGTGCTCCCCCGGAAACCTCCCTCGGTCTGCCCCCGAACAAAACTAAATGACTAGTTTTTTTTTGAACGACGATTTATTAAAACACTAGCAAGGAGCTAGATCAAACAAGAACAATATAAGGGTTCTTAAGCCAATCGTCCCACTTGAACGACGCTTTACATCTGAATTTACACCAATAAAAAGAACTAGAAACTAAATTATCAAATATCAACGTCTTTTCAGGGATCTTCTTATCAAACAGAAGCTTGTTGCGAAAGTTCCACATATACCACCACAAACCATAGTATACACCCTCAAGAACGCCTTTGAGTTTGGATTGAATCCGAATAGAAACCAACCAAACTCGCCATTCCTCGTAAGAATTCACATCCGAATAGTCGATATTCCACCAAGAAGATATCTTACGCATAATCTGTCTCACTACAACACATTGAAAGAAAATATGGTTTGTCGATTCCACACCGGCATTACAAATAGGACAAATAATCGAATCAATATCCATTCCACGACGAGTGATATTAAAACGCGTTGGGAGCGCGTTAGATTTGACTTTCCAAGCTATGATATTCACCTTGATTGGCACGGATTTAACCCACCTAGTCGGCAAACTAACATCCTGAAACCGATTCCCATCAATCTCCTTTCGAATTGAAGCCACCGAAAAGACCCCATCACTTTCTAACGTCCAAACATAGCGATCTTTGCAAGGCACGAGAGCAGACATCCGAGAAATCTCAGCCAAAGAGTTAAGTTGCATCTCTTCAATTCCACTTCTCGCTTTTCTTCGAAATGAGTTATCTAAACTTGTGGTATATCCTATATCATAACACGGGGTCGATTCTTGGATTTGGCTAGTTTCTAAAGAGAGAAACACTTGAGAGAGTTTTCTAGTAAGAGAAAATGTGTTTCTATGAAAAGGAAATTATGACTAGCTTACCTTTTCCAAAGTTGGAAGAGGCTTATATAGTTTTTACAAAATACCGGGTATTAGTACCCGGAAAAGACCCCATCACTTTCTAACGTCCAAACGTAACGATCTTCGCAAGGCACGAGAGTAGTCATCCGAGAAATCTCAGCCAAAGAGTTAAGTTGCATCTCTTCAATTCCACTTCTCGCTTTTCTTCGAAATGAGTTATCTAAACTTGACGCATTCAATTTCGAACTAACAGTAGCATTCTTATTCAACTCAAGAGCGAACATACGTGGGAACAGCTCTTTGATGACACCGCCTTCATACCAATTGTCGACCCAGAACCGCGTGTTCTCCCCATTCCCCAGCTTCAATCGGATGTAATCTGCAACATTAATACCCCGACCTTGTAACACCCTTACTTCGTGAACTATCGATGTCCAGCAGGTTCGAACTCCACCAGAAACATCCTTGTTCAAATTCCCGTCCTCCCCATAAATAGCCTTAATCACTTTAGTCCATAAGGAACATTTCTGAGAATAGAACCGCCAAACCCACTTGAGCATGAGACCTCTATTAAGGGCAAACAAGCTTGAAACCCCTAAACCCCCTTTATCCTTCGGAGTTAGGACCTTGTTCCACTTTACCCAAGAAGCTTTGTTACTCTTTGGATCCTGGCCATTAAAGAACCGACTACGAATATATTCAAGAGATTTAAGAATACTCGAGGGAACCTTAAAAATGGACATATGGAAGATTAGCATAGATCCTAACACATACTTAAGAAGAGTGAGTCTGCCTCCGATTGAAAGGAGTTTCATCTTCCGTCTAGAAAGACGAGATAACACCTTGTCCACCACTTCTTTCCAAGCTTGCTTCCTTGACATATTTCCCCCAACTTTCGTACCCAAATAAGTGAATGGAGTCTTAAGGACAAGACACCCAAGTTTAGAAGCCGCATTTTTAACCATCCTATCTTCAACGTTAACACCCATAATCTTACTCTTACACATGTTAATACGAAGACCAGAAGCCCGGAAAAAACAATCCAAAACTCGAACTAACGAATCGATATTGAGCTCACGCCATTGGCCAAGAAAGATTGCATCATTCGCATAAAACAAATGAGACAAATTCACCATGGAATTAATTTTGATCCCCGTAAACAAACCCGCATCTACTACACGTTGAAAAGAAATATGCAAGCTCTCCATAATAAGAATGAATAAAAAAGGGATAAAGGATCACCTTGTTTAAGACCTCTAAAAAATTGAAATTCCTCCGTAGGACTACCGTTGACAAGAATGGACCCCCTGGGTGATCTAAGACAACTTTGAATCTAAGTCCTCCATCTTTCACCGAAACCAAATTTATTTAACACATCATCCACGAAATCCCATCGGACCGAATCAAAAGCTTTCTCGAAATCAACTTTGAAAATAAGAGCGTGTTTTTTCTTCCTACGACACCATTGAAGAACCTCATCAAGAATAAATGGACCGTCTAGGATTTGTCTGTCCGCCACAAAAGCTGATTGAACCTCATTGACAAGATCACCAAGCACACCAACTAATCGGTTCGCCAAGATTTTAGCAATAATCTTGTATAAGCTCCCGATCAAACTTATAGGACGAAAATCCTTAACCATGTTGGCATCAAGGATTTTAGGAATCAAAGCAATAAAGTTCGAGTTACATCCATTCGGTATTTCACCATACATGAAGAAATAGTCAACAGCCTCGAACACGTCCTTCTCAATCACAGGCCAAAAATGACGGTAAAATCTAAATGAAAAATCATCCGGGCCTGGAGACTTATCATCGTTGCAATCCCACATAGCCCTTTTAACCTCCTCTTTAGAAATCATGCGTTCCATATTCTCTTTCTGATCAATCGATAGGGAGACAGGAAAAGGGGTATCAATACACGCTCGATTCACTGATGGTTTATCGAACCTACCACATTAAACTACACACTTTTGCTTTTAAAATGATCATTATTCAAAACGTAAAGAAAGCTCTTATAATCAGGAAAGATAAACTCAGTAATGAGTAAGATGGGACCTTGCACTTATGAATCTCTTCTAGTTTAAAGCGAAAAGTTTCATTGATTCGGAATAGAATTAACATCAAAGTGTATAATTGTCTCACATCAAGCGAAAGATAAGAAATGTGGAGAGTAGACTTGATCACCAACTTCGGAGGATGGAGTAGGATTATCTCTTAATGAATCGATCTTAGCATACAAAGATTGACTATTCACAAAGTTTTTCACGAATAGTATCGCTTGATCTGTTAAAGAATGATCATACATCATCCTTCCAACCTAATATCCGATCAACACATCTCCACCACATCTAATCATACGATCATTCCACATCAGAGGGATGATGCAAATCGACATAATCGATAATTCTCATTCACGTATGGAGAGATCGTCATCGAACTCGAAAAGAGAATTTATCCGTCGAAATACTGAAAGGCGACAAGCAATCTCAAGAGAATGTCATGACAGACGCATTAAAGGAGGGTGGTATTTTTCACAAAGAAGGCACATGCACACGCTTTTGTCGAGAATACCCTCAGGAGACTTATAAAGTCAACCTCCTTGGGATTGGACAAAAGGTCCTCACACAAGCATTTATTACTTCGTCCGAGTAATATTATACCGTTGCTAGGATAGTAAGTGTCGACAAATGCTCGCCCCATACTTAGAGATGTATCGGGTTCCTTCGATTGGTATAACGAAGTGTATTGCAGTGGTGTAGTCTTGTCGAACATCATCGGTAGCATTATGTGAACTTTCCAGATCGATTCTTCAATGCCGCTTCGCTCTTACCGCATTCGCTTTTCTTCATCCTTCTTTTTTGTATAGGCTTCTGACCAACCAAATCACTAAGGTTGTCATTTGTTTACATAGGCTATATGAAATTGAGAGAGGTCATATTTGAGAATCGAAAGAATTGATGATTGACGGTATAGTTGCGGGGGTTGAATTGGTCAAACAAAAGAATTTTAATCATAGCAAGAATTTTGCCACATGATAATAGTCTTCATTCATTGGATTGCCATTGGAAGGTTTCAATGAAGACAACCCCAGCTAATTTTCACAACAAAGATATTAGTGTGGATAACTCGGGTGAAAGTATTGTGAAAAATAATCATAGTTTTGATTGAAACATGGGTCCTTGTTGTAGACAAACGGGACTTGAGGTGGAACAACTCGTAACGCATACATGAGATTGTTCCACATAGACTCACGAGAGGTAATGGTACGTGTTTGTGGTGTGGAGGACTGAGATTTGCAACAGCCCCCTACACTTGGAGAATCGTATAGAAAAATTATGGAGTGGGAAACTTGATATTGTGTTTTCCATTTCCACTTTACAATAAAACAACTCCATTGAATTCCCCACCACATTACAAACCACATTTTGGCTAGTACCAAAGGAGACATTGTTGTTTGCAAACTTATTCAATTTGTAGGGGCTCATCAAGGGTTTTGATTGCCTGGATTCCTATTAGAGATAATCGAGAACCTTCAGGAGGACAACTTGATAACCATAATGAGCACTTCTCCCACAGAGCTTACAAGAACATTGTCGAGGAAAACAAAAGATTCCAATCTAACAATCACCGCACTCGTACACAAAATGGTTAATGTGGTGTGGAGAGACATTTTGGGAGGAATTTTCACCTACAGGGGTCCTGATCTGACTAACGATTGGCTCTCTAAGGGAGCATTAACAAACGTTGTATTGGTCGTCGGATGACTCGAAAAGTGTCTTGGAAGTCTTTGAAAAATTTAATTTTCCACATAGTTTGTAACACAAACCTTCCATAAATTCCTTTCGTAAACAGAGCAGCTATCCTTGACAAATACGGACATCAACGGGGTTCCACACCTTAACGCATACCTTAGACAATTTCCGAGGGGGTTTAGGAACAAAATCTTGTCTTCACAAGACTCCCATTTCTGAACAACCACAGGTTTGAATGTACAAACTCTCTCACAAGACAGCATATCTTTAATCGCGTAATTGGATTCAAACGATAATGCGAAAATGACTCATAGAAGAAGTAAAATTAAAACAGGGATAAGAAAAGAATTAAATGATACGAAGAAAAAAGAAGATTAATTTTTGTTTTTCATTATTCACAATCTATTTTATCGACAAATGAGATAAGACAACTTAAACCACTGAGTCAACAAATCGTTTCAACATCATCACGGATATTCTTTAAAGACAAACTCACAAAGCGAGAGGAGCGGAGAAAGCCGCGAACACAATTTAAAATACTCTTCTCCATTCCGGGTCGTACATCCTTTGGACAACCCTCCTAATACACCTCTTATAGTTTTGTTTATCATTAAAGGTAGAGCCGTATTTCACAAGTGACACAAAAGGCAAGTTTTAAATCTTTTGTTCGACGTTGAGAACCAACAGATTCCACCATAAGATTAATTATGATTAATACCTCAGACACACAGAGAATATTATATACATTGGTATTATTTATCTCAATTTGTGAACTTTTCTTTTCTTTAAATATGACAATCGTTTTTATTTTTTATTTTTTATTTTTTTTTTTATGGTAATATCCAGATTCAAACACAGAAATGCTCAAAACAGCAACTGATAGTCGATTATCACAAGAAGAAGCCATCCCACGCGCAAGCGGGCCAAAAAGTGATCGCGTTCTAACAATACATAAAAGATCATGATAATATAATAAAAATACACAAAATATATATTAGTAAGATTAGCTTAAAGCAGAATCATTAACCGAGAACATAGTACATAGAGATGTTCCCAAGTTCAGTAAATTCCGCCATAGCGAGGCGTGTGCTGAAGAATTTCGTGATACAGTCCGAAGATTTGCGAGTTTTGTAGTAAGGATGATTTGGAAGAGGGAAAAGGTCAGTTAAACAATACAACTAAAAAGGTTTAGAAAAACCTAAAAATTACAAAAAAAAAGTCTGACACACACAACGGGAGCAACAGAATACCGAACAAATAGAGGAAAAACCTAAAATCGTTTAAAAATAACCCTAGCGAAAAATTTGATACTTCTAAACTACTCTAAGGACAAATACGAAAGTGAATGGAAAAGACAGAACCGAAACAAGATGCTCACTTTAGACCAAAACAACGAGTCAAAAACAAAGGGGGAAAAACCTAAAATCTTTAAAAATAACCCTACGAAGAATTTTTCACTTCTAAACTACTCTAGGGGCCAAATAACGAAGAATGAAAAAGACTAGACCGAAAACGGAGGTCGTTTGACCCAAAAACGAGTCAAAACAAAATCCCGCACCCGGACCGTTCTTTAAAAAGTAAAAAGTTGTAAAAATGACCCTACGAAAATTTTTGTATTTTTCCTACAAACTATATAACAAAATAAAATTTTCTAAAAAAGAAAAATATTTTTTTTGATAATTTTTGTAATTTTTATGAATTAATAAAAGTTTTCACTAAATTTAATTATAAAAAATAGCAAATGACTACGAAAAATTCTGAAGTTTTTACACAAAATACTAGACCCTTGTAAAATCCTAAGAAAAATAAGAGACAAAAGTCAGCTTAAGAAATAAGCCCCGAAATAAGCTATCACAACTTATTAGCTTATAAGCCAAAAAAGTGTATAAGTATCAATGCCCTTGAGTCTTTAACGAAAAAGACCCAAGGGCGCAGTGGTAAGAGTGTGTTATAAAGGGGGTTTGTATCGAGAGGTCACGGGTTCGAGTCTTGCTCACCCGGACCTCTTGTCTTTCCCCCTTTTTTTATTTTTGAAAACTCTAGGGTAGAAATTGTAAAAGAAGAAAGTAAAGGGTAGGCGGGGTAACTTTAGGAAATTTACACTTATATGAAAACGGGTACCCCTGAACTTTGGGAAAAATACAAAATAGACCTCGCGACTTGGCTTATTTTTGGCTTTTTAAAAAATTGAGAATTAGGCAAAAAACTTAAACATTAAAGTTTACAATTAGCTTAATACTAAAGCAACTTTAACAAATGCACTTCTACTTTTAATCAAAAGAATTACTAGAAAAATACAGCTTATTTTTGACAAAACTAAAATAAAGGCTTAAAAACTAAAAATTTTGACTAAATCATTTGGAAAATAAGCTAGGAAAAGGTAAATAAGCACAAAAACTAAGTATACTTTCCTAAAAAGCTGCTAGAAAACAAATTTAGCTTATGGAATAAGCTAAATCAACCAGGAATGAAATAAGCAATCCCTACACTTAACTTAGGCTAAAAACAGTCAAGGGGCTCATTTGAGGTTTAAGCTTAAAAATAAGCTATCAAATAAGCTTTTCAAAAGCTGAAACTTAAGAGGCTTATAGAAGAGCTTATAAGCTCTTAAAATAAGCCAAAAGATTGGGCTTAAATGGACAGAGAGGATAAGCAATGAGAGCTTAAAGTCTCCCCTTTGCACCAGGGGAGATTTTAAGCTAAACTCAAGGGCTTATTTGACAGCTTTTAAAAAGCTGTCAAATAAGCTCTAAACAAAAAATTAAGCTCAAACAGATTGAGTGTAGTGTAAAAGGGGCTTATGCACCAATTTTTAGCTTTTACAAACCATAAACACTTGCTGAATTTGTAAGGTGAAAAAGGGTGTTGGATTTTTAAAACTGTGACTCAAAATTCTTGATGGTTTTTGACTTACAAAAGTCAAAAGACCAAAAATGTTTGACAGCTTCTTTGAACACACTAAAACACACTCTTTTTGAGACCTTAACTCAAAATCCAAGTGCTTAACTAAATAAGCACTTGGTGTTTTCTTAAAACACACAGTTTCAAAAATACTTCATAAAACTTTGTGAAAAACAATTTTCAAACTAGAAAACTTGTAAAAACAGTTTGAAACTAACTCAACCCTTAAGCTAAAACTAGCTAAATGACACCAACCCATACACAAAAGCATTTTGACCCATTTTAAGGGTTGACCCAAACACTCCTTAAGTCTAACTGTCCCAACTATTTGTACTTTAAAAACTATTTTAAAAACTAAAACAGCTAAATCCTTTTATCTACTCACACTATTTTTCACCTAATTAAGCTACTTTAAGGCTAAAATCTACAGCTTAAGTGTGAAAATAAGCTAGTTTCTCAGCTAGCCACTTACACTTATTTTGACAGCATTAGAGAAATTGAGAAATTCAACAATGACTAAGTAAAGAAAACTTAAAACAGATAAAAGTGAACTAATTGAGCATGATTGAGTATTAATGAACACTTAATGAGAATCAATAAGCTAATCTAGCTAAGCTAACTTTACTCTAATTTAGAAATAAGAAGTGACACCTTTACTTTGTAGTCTCAGGCTACTAGGCTGCTCTTTCTGAGTGAGCAGCCCTAATTCAAGTCCCTAATGGCTACCTTAGCCTCTAAGCCAGCTTAAAAGCTCAATAAGCTCTTTGTAGCTTATTATTCCTTGTTGCTTCAAAATGAACTCAAAACACCTCAAGTATCCATGATTTGATGTAAATTGAACTTAAAGGAGTAAATGAATGCCTTAAAACAAATTTTTACTAAATTTGAGCTTTTTAACAAGAATAAGCTCAAATGAGCTTATTGAGAGCTTATTTAGGTGAAAACAGCTTAAAATGGAAATCAAAAGCAATTGAAACTCCAAAACTGAATGTTATTACTCAAAATGTAAAGTACAAATTGAAATAACAAAAGTACAAGTGACTAAAGCTGAATTTAAAATCTTAAGAGAAAATGCTTAAAAATAACGAAAATTACAAGCTGAAAATTAAAAAAAAAACTACTAACTAACTCTTTTCTTCTGTCTTCTTCTTCTTTTATAACTGAGTCTTTGTGTTTGTTGTGTGAGAGGGGTAAAGCAAACAAATCCTAGCCCTTCAATTCTTCAAAAATCAATCTTGGTCGTCGAAATAAGCTTTGGGAGACGTGGGATTGCCAACGGGGAAGGTAGTGGAGGAGGGGGAAAATGAATATCCATGGGGGAATTGGGTTTACAGGGTAAAAGGGGGGTGGAGAAACCCGTGAGTTTTGTACTTTGTTTTGGCGGGAAAAAGAGTTATAGAGGTTGGGGGTGACAGGGTGAATGGTTTTGTGGAAATGGCAAAAATTGGATCCTTCAAATGGATATCTTGATTGCATCAAAAGTCCTTGTTGTTAAAACCTTTTGGGGACTTGGCAATTTCAGTCCCCAAAGGTTATACTACCTTTTGCACCGTACGTCCTTGGTGGATACAACTCTTTGGACTTGGCAGAACAAGTCCTTGGAGTGTATCTTTGCAAAAATGGCAGATTGCACCCTTGTCTTCTTTTCTCCTCTTTTCTTCTTTAAATCTAAGTTTAGGGATTTACAATTTCAGTCCCTAAACTTATATTTCTTTGACTTTTGGCCTCGGGGTTGACTTGGGTTGACTTTGACTTTGACCAGTTGACTTTTCTGTTGACTTTTTGACTTGATTGACTTTTCGGCTTCGATTTGGCTTTGTCTTTCACAGTCTTTTCCATTCCGAGTCCGGTTTTGTCGTTTTCGCTTTGTTTTTCGTCCTTTTCTTAGTTATCCGTTCATGCACAATACAATTAGCAAAACAAGCGTATATTTGGCATTTTAAGTCCGTTTTTGGTTATTTTAGCTCGTTTTTAAAGGTAAAATGTATGTGTAATTAAGCACATACCAGACCTTGTAATAAGTGCATGATCTGATGTCAAAGTTTAACCGCATTTAAAATTTACCTTTCCAATGAAGTAATTGGATTTTTGACACATCGTTTCTGTAGTTAATTCATCTCCAATATTCACTTATATATAAATCCACTTCGTGTATATTCCTTCAAATCCAAAACACACATATACATACCTTCACTTCCTAAACACATCGTTTCTATTGTTGTTGCTCTTGGATTAGTTCATATGGAGGAACTCATGTAGACGCAAAGGGAAGCTCAACAAGCAAATGAACTTTCCAACATAACAAGGTAGAGGCATTTGGAGCTTATAGGCGTGCGATAATAAAAGAGCTTGAAGGTTTGCCTGGAAATTTGGTGGTCTATAAGATGAGGGAGATACTCAAGCGTATTCAGAAGACTGTTCTGGTTGAGGCGATTGAGCTGAAGAAGGAATTGCGCCTTTAGGTCCCTCCATAAAGAGGTTGATTTTTGTAGAACTCTGTAAATGGGAGATTGCCATCTTGTGGGGTTGTTCTTTTTGGATTTTGGGTTATATAATGTTAAACGACTCTTTCTATTAAGTTTTTTCATTAATGTAAGTGTCACACCCCGCTAGCGGCGAAAACACGA
Organism: Tanacetum coccineum; assembly: GCA_026074375.1. Lineage (NCBI taxonomy): Eukaryota > Viridiplantae > Streptophyta > Magnoliopsida > Asterales > Asteraceae > Tanacetum > Tanacetum coccineum. Next base: position 37,794 of record BQNB010013342.1, on the reverse strand, counting down.
GATGCGATGAAGAATGAATCGTCATAACACATGATACTAAATAGAGCAATCTAAAATGCATTACCAAGGTTTCACAACAATCTTCGACGACATGTATGAACTTGTGTTATTAAAGTCGATGAACAAATCACATAGTTTCAAATTTATTACAAACTAACTCCCAACATGAGGACATAATGAGTCTAGAATAATCTCAGAACATGAACATGAAAAAACGGAGTCTCAATGCAATCCTTTAACAATGATCCCTCACGGATTAGCTTAGGTCTCTAAGGCATACTATCTTGAGCTTAACGAGAAATTGCATCACCAAAAAATGATACTCGAAAAGGTCAACATAAAGTTGATGAGCTCGTAGGTTTAGAAGTAAACCCAGTTGTTGTACCAATGTTTAAGTAGTGGACAATTATGCAATATGAATAAAGAATGCATGTATTTGATTTTGCTTCCCAACATAAGAATCTTATGCTATCATAGTATTTGATTATCAACATAGCAATCCCATGCTATCATAGTGTTTGAAATAGATTCATAGCATTTCAATGATACCAACCATTCCTAATGGTCTGAGCGCTTATTGTCCTCCGCACCTAAAGCCTACCAGCAGGAGCTAAACATAGGTCGGCAAATAGATATATATATGTAGTGTGCAAAAGTCCACAAAGACTTTGCATGAAATGATCTTATAGCATTCACATAGCATTGACATAGAATTTACGTAGAATTCATACACGTAATCATAAGCATGTAGCGTTGTCCAAAATGAAATTGTGTTTTGCACATATGAAAACAGTATGAAATAGATTTGAGTATCATTTTCTTCAACAGAAAAAGAGTTAAAAAGTGGGGCTACGAGAACTCACCTTACCAAGATGATAAGTAGCTAAGTGTATGATAGTCAAACAATGGCGTACAACGACTCTCAGACATGACCTAGCAATTTGTTTGACTTAGCTTCACGTTTGAAATGTGTACTTAAAAGTAATGCATAGGAGTTTTGAAAATGTTTCGTGTTGCTGCTTTTAGTAATATTGGTTGCGTTGTGGTTGGTGATTTAGACACGAAGAAGATACACCAAGTATTACTTTAGTTAATATATATACTTATACTATTAAAGAAAATAGACAAGTAAAATATCAAGGATTAGATAATAGACGCAAATAAATACATTCCAGTAAATTCATCCGGTAACCCTAGTTACCTTGTTTAATTGTATTAGTTATAGAAAATGGCACATTTTGATTATACAAAACGTTTTGGAGAAGTTTTATGATTTATAAAAATTATAAAATATATTTTTCGTGTTTTAGTCGATTTATTAAAATAATAATATTTTATTATTTCGTCTTAAAAGTAAGTTTTTGAAAAATATTCTAAGTATAGGATTTTTACAAAATTTCGGCATGACTCGTTCGTTTATAAAACGTTTTCCAAGGTTCTTAAACCTTATTTTCCAAACACTTTTCCCAAATAAATCAACTTTTCGAAAATTACCTAAAATCTACGCTTTCATAACGATTCTTTAAAATACATCCTTCCAAAAGACTAACTTAAAGATTACGAGTGTAAATCATTTTCAAAAATACGTTTCTAGGAGTTTAAAACGATAATTTTTCACTTATTGGGCCTTAAGGCCCAATAGGAGTCCAATAGGTTATTATTAGGTATAAAATTCGATTTAGGCCCAATACTAAAGCCCATTAGTAAATATAAGCCCAAACAATAATTATCAAAATAAGTTGGACCACAATAAGTCCATAATAAGTCGCGGCTTATTGGACCTTATTAAGCTGTGAGCCTCTCAATCTCAAAACTAGTATGTTTAACTTATTAATAAGCTAATAAGCTATGTAGTATATTTGGTTATCCCAATAAGTAATTAAAATAAGCTACAAAAATATGACATAAGAGGTAAATAGCAAAAGCACTTGCTTTTTGTCTCTTGTGGTTTTCGAACCAAAATAAGCCCAAAATAGGCTTACTAAAGCTTATAAATAAGCCAAATAAGCTACTACTTAAAATAAGCAAATAATGTTATTTCACCAACGCAACCACTTTATCAAAATGACCAACCCTCGTCCTCCCTTTCCTTTGAGCTCCAACCAAAAAAACAACCTTTAAGGGTTTCCGTACACTTTTCATGTTTGATTTTTAGAAAACGCACTGTACAACTAACATCTATGCATCATTAGACATTCAAAAGTACAAGTTAAATTAAAATTTGAAGACTTACAAAAGAGGTTTTGAAGACGAGATCGACACGAAACCGAACAACCCAAACGTTGTTTTTCTTATACCCAATCCTTTTAGAATCAACCCAATACGCTTAAACCATCATATTTTTGATCAAAGTTGAAAATCAAATGTGTTTTTATGTGTGTTAGGTTTTGGACGCAAGCAAGGAGAGGAGAGGAGGAGAGCAAAATTTGATGTGTGTGTGTTTTTGAAATGAGAAATGGGACAAAAGAATAATATCTAGCAATCACGAACTAGACAAGGTTCCTAAATCCTTGCCTTGTTGTCCCTTGTGTGTCTCGATCGGCTAAGGGATCTAAGAGGGTCTCGGGTTGCTTTATTTTGTGTCGAGTTACCTTAATACTCATAGTTCGTGATTTTAAAACGTGACCCGAAGCTTCCTAGTATTTTTAATGGACTCAAAAATACTTTTACATGAACTTATAATATTCACATGACATGTTTTGTAGTTAAATTACTTCAACTCAAGTATTGACAATTATGGTCGTGCCGGAACGCGTCGTTTGACATTTTAAGCCATTTGTGGGATAACCTCCTAGAAAATGAATCAATTAAGATTTAAATCCTCTAAAAAGGATTAATATATGAAATACATGATTTATTGACTAATGATAATATTTATTGACTACCGTCAACAAGGTAACTGTTCTGACAAAAATAGTAAAAGTCGCAAAGTCAAAGGACTAAAATTAAACATCATGAAACTAGAAAATCCGCAAGGGTTACAGTATGATTGCTACTTTTGTTTGTTAATCCTTGAAACATTTCACTATAATATATTGTTGGTATTGTAATTGTCTTGTAGTTACGTTATACTGGTTACACCTGAAGTGACACACGTTCACCCGTTTTGTCTAAACCAAAAGACACTGTAATTCTTGAATACGGTGTTTGACCACTAATCTGTTTGACCAATACGGTGTTTGACAACTACTCTATTTGACCAATTTTTACCATTTGACACCAAGAACAACAACTGATCATGGATCATTCATACAATTTATTATACTAAACAAACCCAAACTAATTAATGCGTAACAAACATAAACGAAGCCACAACATCTAACACTATCGCAGTTGACTTTCAAAAGCAAGCATTATTTTGACTTTTCTTCATTTCTTCTATGAGTTGCACCATTCGACCTTCCATATCATCAAACTCAACTTGAAGGATTGCAAGTTTTTCTTGGCTTGTTAATTCATTTTCTAGTTCTTCTCTTTGCGAGGGATTAAGAAGCATATGGGTCTTATATAACTGAGTTCTGTATCATATAATCTCTAACTACGAATCACACCAATACCATCTTTTATAGTGTTTGATTCCTTTTTATCTAAAAAGGAGAGTTTATAATGAGCTAATAAAATAAGATCTAGAAAAATGCAACAACTTACATATTTGTTAGGGCAAACACCAAATCGTCTAGCAGGGTTGTCACGTGTCCAAGAGGTGAGCGTCATCAAAGGAAGCTCACATTTACACTCTGTAGGACCGAAGCAAGAAGATGAAGACATTCTTGAAATGGTTTTGTGATTTTGCGCCTTTGGTTATGTTTTTGTCTAGTAAAAAACGCGAAGACTTTATAACCGTTGCCCGTTGTGTTACCCTGTTGTTTTTATATTTATATTGTAACTTGCACCATTGGTCCCTCAGTGGTCTATTGGTTTTCCATTTCTCATCAAAATACATAATATATGTTCTACACGTTACTTGCACGCTTGGTCCTTGGAAAAAAGTTTAGCCGCCCTTTACATGTACCTTCCCAATGTAATAATTATGTTTTTGATGCTTCGTTTGTGTAGTCGCTTAATCTCTATGTACCTTCACATGTATTTAAATACAGTTTGCATTTGGTCCTTCATATCCAAAACACACATATACATTCCTTAATATACTAAACGGAAATTTTGGTGAAAAGACATTAATACACCCCATCTTTTATTTACCATGTTTTCCACCAGTTCTTTGTTCTCAGTTTACCGCTATCGTTTAAGTATATTATAATTATTAAACTCAATCACCATGATCTAATACTTAATTCTGACACTTATTTTGGTTTTTGATAACCAATATCCAGGGTTAACTATTTTTATGATTATGCCATTCTGTTGCTTTGTTTCATATATTTTAGTATTTGGAAAGATTGTTTTGGTTTTTTATTTTCTTTGTATATTGTCAATAAACACAAATCAAAACCCAAAAACTAACTGGTAACATATTTACTTGTAAGACCAAAGACCGCAAACAAGTAGCATGACCAAGATGATTAATCGATAGCTTCCCATATGTGAGCCCGAAATGTTACCTAAATACATGAGAACGTCTCCATCCTCTGTCAAGGACAAGAAGCTCTTGCTGGCAGTGGCAGACGCAGGATTTTTTATCATATGTGGCATGATTTTCGGCTCACTTTCGCTTCGAGAACAATTCTTAATTTAGTTGTTCATATATTAACATGGACCCGCTTTTCGTGGTGTAGTTTGCGCATCATCGTGGCCTAAACTATAACAACCCGCAAATTTCATAAATGTAAATATCCATCTATTAAGTTAGATGATGTACAATCTATCAATTATATATGAACTCATCTTTTTAGGGAAATTTTTCGCTTTATTACATTACTTACTTTGTCAATATCTCGATGTACAACATTTCTTGCATAACTAAAGTTAATGGGCTCAGGAAACCTACATAGGGAAATCCTATCTTCGTATATGTCATCAATCATCATAATATATCAAGTCAATATCATAATATCATTCTTACAAAGTACATTACTCATATAAGGTACCATTCGCAACGTTATATCAAAACGAGCTTTAAACCGTTATCGTATGCCTCTAAACCCTAATATCATGAAAGATTAATATCTAAAGTGAATGAACAAGCTACTAAAGCATATTTACAAGTAATATAATATCTTATTTGAAATATAAAATCTCTTCAAGACAATGTACAAGTCTCTAAAAGCTCAATGTACAAGTCATTAAGCATGATCTCTAAAATAGCCGTTTTACCTTCGTTTTCATTCTAATTTCTTCACCATCACTTGTGTACAAGCTACTACACTCAATATACAATGTGTAAACCCTAATTATTCCATTCATAAGCTTTCATATCTATTTCTACATTCAAAACCCTAATTCAAAACCCTAAACCCTAAAACCGAGCTAGTTTCTAAACCATGACCCGTTTCTTGATTATAAACCCAAACCAACACTCAAATAAGTTGTAATAACTTATTTTACAATCATGTCAATCCTATTACATCATTATTTCATCATTACTTCATTATCTTATTTCAATTGTACGTAAAATGAATCCGAGAAACCCTAAATGAGCCCTAAATGATCATTCAACCCGTTTTCTCGTTTCTAACCATTTCATTCTCAAGTAAGCAACCAAGAGTCATTGTAAACTCATAAAATGAGTTTACAAACCATTATCCATCATTATCCATCATTACTTTGACAATGTACAAGAATTACAAAGCTAGAAAACCCTAAAAGCCTTATACGAGCCCTAATTCCAACCCACGACTATTTCTTTCCATTTTAACCCATTATAACCTAAACCATCACTCAATTATCATTAATAAACCTCAATATATACCTAGGATCAATAATTTATCAATCTTGGTCCAATGTACACGAATTATAAGCAAAGAAAGTCAAGAAAACCCTAAACCACACCATTTGGAACCCGCGACCTCACTTCTTCATTTCTAACCCGTTTTAACCCAAACCAATTGCAAATTTTTGCTAATAAACGTTAATTCAGACCTTAGGAACATATATCAACCATCCTTAATCATTATACACGAAATACAAGCAAGAAAACTTGTGAAAACCCTTGTCGAGCTCAAAACTGACCCACACCCTTTCTTTGCCTTCGTTGACCCATTTAAGACCCATCCATGTGCAAGATACTTACATGAAATCCTTCTAGAAACCCTTAAGTAGCTTACCCACCTACTTAGACCTTTCCATGGCCAAAATCAAAGGCACATGGCCTCTCTTTTTGCTACTTCAGCCGCGGCAGCCTCCAACACCATCCAACACTTCAATCTACTTTGCTAGACCTCCACACCTAAATTTCTAGCCTCTACACATCCCCTACTAGACCTCCCATGTGTCAAGATCAAATCCTAAGGCTTCCTTAACCTCCTCACCTTCAAATGACTATAAATAGAACCCTAAACACTTTATTTTTCTTCATCCCCCACTTCCTCCTCTATAACCCTTACATAGAAGCAATCCTTTTCTCTAATAGATCCTAAGTGATCTTAATAAGGCTTAAGTTCAGCAAGGAAGCGAAAGAAACTAAGAAACGAAGCCTCGGAGTCGTTATTTTAGGCGTACGAAGCTAAAAGTCCCGATTCTGACCCATTTCTAAGCTATAAGCTTAAGACTAGGTTCTCTAAGCTTATATTCTGTATTCATACCTTTATAATGTTCATATGATCATGCTAAAATCATAATATAAAGCTTTGAACTCAAAAACCTATATGTTATACCTTTTTGATCCAAAACCGTACATCCAAAACCCTAATTTCATGTTTTTGCTTAATCTATAAGCTAAGCTTGTAAACTATTGTTATAATCTATCCCAATAAGCTTAACCAACATTAAAATAAGTGCTTTGATAAGTCATGAAAGAATTGGAGCTTAAAACCCGCGCGTTTTCATTTTAAAACCCTAATTTGACCCGTTTTACTTCCTAGCTTAACGAATCGTTAATTTAAACTTGCGTTGTGTTAAATCTTCATATTTTAGTTTATTATAACTTATAAATGTCTATTGAAATGTTAAAATAAGCTTGCATGGCAATTTGGACATGTTTTGTAAAAATTATCCATGCAAGGGGTATATATCGTAACTTTCAGAAACTTATAACTAAAAGGACTAAAAGTGTTATTTTATCAAAGTTATAACTACAAGGGTCTATTATGTCACTTTTTAAAGTACAAGGTTTACTTGGTATATCTTTTAAACTTGAGGGACCAAAGTCATAAAAGTGCAAACTCCAAGGGTATATTCTGCCACTTTTCAAACTCAAGGGTCTAAAATGTAACATTTTGAAAAAGTATAAAAACACATTCAAAACATTACAAGACATAACTTTAATTAACGCTTGACATGCTTAACATTTCCAGATATTGAATAAAATGTTTAAAACTGCTTATGTTATAACTATTATATCGTTCATCATCGATGTGCTTTCAAAAATCATGTCCCGGATTTTCATAACAACCCCAAATACTATGGGAGCTTCATATTAAGGAGTTTTCATCTTGTTACACTCTGACTGAGTTTATGTTGGGTTACGATTTAAAGTGCCCTAGCTCCTCAACGTTTACTGAATGACTTCTTAAAATTATGATGCCTGAACGGTGTTTAGGAAATTTTTATATCAAAACCAACATCGATGTAAAATCTTACATATTCAATCAAACTAAGACTTGACATATATTACTCCAGGTTGCCTGTGACAAAGCTGTTACTTTCATTTCATATACATATGCTATCAATTTCCCTATAACTGTTCAGGTGAGTTCAAAGCCATGCATATCAATCTTTTTATAAACCCGCAGGGATACATGCTATAGAACAGAATGCAATTATTTCTGTATGCATATTTCACTTTACTACTTGCCTAAGTACTGCTTTGCCTTAAGTCCCTAATAATCATGAACCGTTAATTACTCTCCGTAGTAAGCGCGAATGATGTGAATAGATCTATTTGGGCTGGACTCCCCATGTTGTACCCAGTTACTGTACCCAATTGCACATCATTAGAAACATACAGGGTCATTTGGTAAAGGTACCCGGCAGGGGACTATAACATATCACTATACCTTAAGGCCTTCGGATTCCAAATCTAATGGCAATAATAAATATGTTTTTAATACGGTAAAACACTGTATACTCTGAATATCGCACTTGCATTCAAATTAATTACTTAAACCTATGGATTTTCACTCAACCTTTTGCGTTGAACTTTTTAGCATGTTAAATCTCAGGGTAACTAAGGCACGGAGTGGTCGAGGACATGAGAGGAAAAACGTTATCATTCACATTTTGGTAAATACAGATGTTGGGACCTCTCTTTTGGTATAAAACTCTAGACATAAATGAATGTAACTACTTTCATAAACGACTCTTTTTGATTCGTTTTCTATGATTATGACTGTTGTACCTTTGAAGTAATACCCCAGATTAGCTTCCGCTGCAAGTAATGATAAAAATGGAGGAGTTAGAGATTGGTAACAGAGCAACGTTATAGAGAACAAGGTTAAACCTTAACATAACTACTTTTCTTTTTCCCATCAAGAAAGTCTTCGGCTGCCGCTATATCGCCCGGAATGGTATGTAAAGACATAACTCTTATATTTACTAAATAAATACTTATGTTTTATTTACTGCTGGGTGTTTTTGTAAGCAGAACATTCGTTCCCCCGACCATCCTACTGCCATTTGAGATGCCATTTTCCTTCAATTTCCCAAAATATTTCCACTGGCTTCTCCGAATTAATCTACCGATCCTCTCAGGAAAACTTACTCTAGGCTTCACAATTCATTAGGATTTGTCCCTCAGCTCAACGCGACCCCTTTTGTTATTTTTCCCGACGATGCTTACATGAAAGCTTTACAAGCTTTCTATACTGAAAAATCACCAATCCCGCCTCCAATTATCATACCTCCTAAAACTCAAGAATTCTTCCTTCCAGAAGGACTTCTTTCACAACAAATCACTTCTTCTACCCCGTTTCCAACCCAACTTTTGAGATTGGCGAAACCTCTCGAAAGTCAATTATCGAGCGACATGAAGAACAAATCCTGGATATCTTAAATAGCCTAGATGCAATCCCCATCGAACATATCGAGCATATTGAAAACGGAATCGAAGGCCTCAAAAAAGGAACTGTAATTATTCAACGAGATTTTAATGCGCTAGAAGCCGAACTTCAGCAAGCTCATACTCAGATTTCCAAACTCCAGAGAAAGCAAATAGTGAGCAACATAAAAATTTCTTCTACCCCTATAGGATTGCTGAATTAGGAGAAGTTATCAACGACATGGAAACTCAGTCACAAGCAAACATAGAAAAATCTCATGAACTCCATCAAGAACCCAAAACCGCATGGATGCTCATCCATTTTCTAGTTTTAAATTTCAGTTTTTAGCTTAATCTAGCCACGGGATATGAGGCTAAAAATACAACACTTGTCAAATCTTGACTATGTATAGTACTAAGGCAAGTTGTTCTTAAATACAAAGGCAATCCCGTTATCTACCTTGTTGTTTCTTACTACTTTATTCATCTCATCATAGATTCATTCCTCTTCATCATCGTACATTCATCATCATACCATAACCATTAGATAATCAACCATTGTTAAAAAATGCTTAAATGGGCATTATTTCTTAAGCATTTACAAAAATAAGCATTTCTCTTTAATCAATTTAAAGAAGAACAAGCCATTAAACTTGTATATCATCTATTACTGTTACCTTTGAGTAAGAATGCCTCCAAAAAGAGCATCAACAACGGAAGCACCGGCTATGACTCAAGATGCCATTAGAAAGTTAGTTGCTGATAGTGTCACCTCGGCTCTAGAAGCTCAAGCTGCGACAATGGCAAGTGCATAGAAATCCTAACCGGAACACCAATCCCCTAACTCTTGTAGTAAAGACGGGAAGCTATAAAGAGTTCATTAGCTGTCAACCTTTCTACTTTAATGGTATTTGTGAGCTAAAACAAAAGAGAGAATTGGTGAGCTCAAAAACAGAAAGAGAGCTGTGTGAAAAATAGACAGAGCGAAAAGTGAGCCAAAAGAATTGAGAGATGAAATGTGAGCCTAAAAACAGAAAAGAGAGATTGTGTGAAGTTATTCTTTTAAGTCTTACAAACATATGGAGTTTGTACTGCTTATGGGTGGAGAAGTTAATACTGCTAGGCAATTTTTAGTACTGCTAGGCCAAACTTAATACTGCTGGATGACCGTTAGTACTGTTTGGGCCTAACAGATTTTTCATTAATTAATAGAGCCGTTGAGATATTTCCGCCAAATACCTATGGAATAGGGGTTTGACCAATTGGACTTTCGTGGATCAACTATATATTCATATGCTTTATTCACAATATCTTCAATTTACTTAATATTGGTCAACTAATATCTCTCTGTTTTCTCTATTAAATTGCAATTAACTTTCTCCAGCCCTCATTCATACATACACGATCATATCCCACTCAATACCTCACATCGTTACTCATGGCAAATCTGGATTTTTGTGACAAGCATAACATGGTAGCATTTCTGGAAAAATCTACGGGTAGTGCAGGGTTTCATCAGATCATAGATTTCATCACTCGAAGTCATATTTGCTATGCACTTACTAAGAAACCAGAGGTGTGTGTCTCCTTTATAAAACAATTTTGGAGGTCTGCTGAGATTTTGACTGATGATAATGGCACCGTCAAGATTCATGCTACTATAGATGGACACTCACTTTCAATCACTGAAGGTTCTCTACGGCGACATCTCAAGTTGGATGATCAAGATGGAATTACCTCTCTTCCAACTACAGAGATCTTTGCTCAACTGGCGCTTATGGGCTATGCTACTGACTCAGATAAGTTAACCTTTCAAAAAGGTGCATTTTCACCTCAATGGAGGTTTCTTATACATAATATTCTTCACTGTTTAAGCCCTAAGAAGACTGCTTGGGAGCAGTTTAGTAGTAATATTGCAGCTGCTGTCATTTGTTTAGCCACAAATAGAAAGTTCAATTTTTCTAGGATGATCTTTGACCACATGGTGTCTAACATATCTAGTCCCCATAAGTTTTTGATGTACCCTAGGTTTGTATAACTATGCCTAGACATGCAGAGACACAAGCTTCAACAACACACAAGAGTTTATTCTGTTCTCTCTCTAACCATGAAGGTTTTTAGCAATATGAAGAGGATCACAAAGGGTTTTTCAGGACAGGAGGTTGCCTTATTTCCAAATATGTTAGCTGTTCCTACACCCTCAGCTTCACCTTCCAACATCATATCTTTACTCAACCATCACCTCAACCATCTCATATTCAACCCTCACATACATAACAATCACCAACATAACCTGGCTCAGAATACCATCCTCCTACACCCCATGACTCACCTCTCCATGCTGTTCACTCACATGGAAGTGATGCTACTCTAACCATCCACCAACAACCACCACCATCAACTACTCACCTTCACCCACACAACAATCAACCAACTCAACTGACCAAACACCAAGTTCCTACACCCCTAGACTCACCTCTCCAAGTTGTTCACTCATATGGGAAGTGATTAGGGTAGTTTGGAAACTCCAAGAATTTAAGAATTGGTTACCACACTTTCCTACGAGAGATTTGGAGTTTTTAGGAGGCGACATGTGAAAGACAAAGAAAACTTACAGTTCTGCTTTATACCAACTTATTTATATATTATTTTTGTATTATACGGTGGGAGGTTGTGATTGATAGGAAGATATGCTCAGGGCAAGAAAGCTAGAGTTAAAGATACATATTGGAAAGCAAAATGAAATAAGCTAGGGTTGTTCTCTCAGATGATGAAGCCTTTAAAGATGATTCTTCCAAACAGGGGAGGAAGTTATTTGATGAAGAAGTTCAAGAAAAAGCAAGTACTGACACTGAACTATTCATTCAAGAAGTGACTCCAACTGAAGTCATTCAAGATCAAGAGGGCAGTTGAGAAAGCAAGTGATTAAAGTTAGTACTGTGTGGCAAAAAGAAAGATACAACTTCTAGAAGAAGTTCCAAATAGCTAGTACTGCTGAGTAGATATTAGTACACAGCTGGAGGAACTGTTACTTATGTAAGAAGAAGTGCAGAGAAAACATCAAGACAAGATAAGGGTAAAGCCATAATGTTTGAAGAAGAGCCCAAGAAGAAATCAAAGAAGGAACTTGAACAAGAAAGATTAAGTTATGCTGAAGCAATCAGACTTGAAGAGCAAATGAATGAGGAACAAAGAGCTTAAATTGCTAGAGATGAAGAATTAGCTAGGGCATGAGGATGAAAAAGAAAGGAAAAGAAGCTATGGATGAAGCTAAGACTAACAAAGAAGATTGACTGGAATGAATCCTTCAGTCATTAGATATCATCTCTAAAATGAAGCCAAAGACTATTGCCCAAGCTAGATAAATATGATCAAATATTTGAAGAACAAATGGAATTACCAAAGATAGTGACTTCAAGGTATGTCCTTTTTTTTTTTTTTTATTACAATTGACATTAGGCCAATCATTGAAAAGATTTTAGGATTTTTAATCAAAGTATTGAGCCAAATTATTACAGAGCATGAAGGGAAAGCAAATAGTTCTCAAACATCTCTTAGAAGTCTCCTGCAAAAGAAAAGTCTCCTGAAAAGGTTGTGGAAGAAGAGTTTTTGATTACACAAGAAAGTTTGAAAAGAAGTGTTAAAGAACCTGCATCAAAGAAAAGAAGTCAATTCCAAGAAAAAGCACAAGGAAGAGACAAAAGCTAGAAAGAAGATGCCTGAGAAAGTGATGAACTCAAAGGAATTTTTGGATAGAGTACCTAAGAGTATGAGGCTCCTAATATGAGTGATGCATCAATATCTACAAAGTTTCTATTGTGGAATGGAGGACATGTGTTTTTTGACAGAAACCTTCATGAACTATCAGAGTTTTCAGAAGGAGATGGAAGTTCAAAGAATAACAAAGACTTAGTGAGAATGCTGAAGACTTGATAGACATGATGTATAGGAATGTACAGCTTGTCAATGAAAAATTTAGTAACTTCAAGACTTGAAGGGTTAGAGTTTGATGCATTTGGGGAGATCTATTGTTCTATTTGAGTCAGATGAAGAAGATGAGATCTGGAAGAGTCAGCATGAATACAACTTGATAAGCAGAAGATTATGTGACTTTTATGGTATACACATATTCTTTGATATAGAATTGGATAGCAATTCAAATATGTTGACAGAGAAGAAATATCATTTGAGCCAAGAGATATTTCCAAGATCGAAGAAGACCCATTCGAGCGACTGATAGTATGGAAACTCTTACAAGGTTATATATCAAAGAACTAGTCTCTCGACATGGCGTACCAATCTCTATCATCTCGGATCGTGACAGTCATTTCACATCCAGATTCTGGCAATCATTGCAAAATGCTTTGGGTACTCAACTAGACATGAGTACATCATATCATCCTGAAACCGATGGACAAAGTGAAAGAACCATCCAAACACTCGAAGACATGCTACGAGCTTGTGTTATAGATTTTGGGAAAGGATGGGATAAACATTTACCATTGGTAGAATTTTCTTACAATAACAGTTATCATGCCAGTATCAAGGCAGCACCGTTCGAAGCACTTTATGGTCGAAAGTGTAGATCACCTATTTGCTGGGCCGAAGTTGGAGATTCTCAATTTACGGGACCAGAAATAATTTAAGAAACCACTGAAAAGATCGTGCAAATTCGTCAATGCTTGCAACCTGCAAGAGATCGACAAAGAAGTTACGCCAATGTAAGGTGAAAGCCTTTAGAATTTCAAGTTGGTGATCGTGTTATGTTAAGGGTATCACCCCGCAAAGGTATCTTTCGATTTGGAAAAAGAGGAAAGCTTAATCCCTCATACATTGGACCATTCAAAATCCTTGAACGAATTGGCCCAGTGGCATACAAACTAGAGCTTCCTGAAGAGCTTAGTAGTATCCACAATACTTTCCACGTTTCTAATCTCAAGAAATGCTTATCCGATGAATCTTTTATTATTCCAATAAAATAACTTCAACCCGACGACAAACTCAACTTTGTAGAAGAACCAGTGGAAGTAATGGATCATGAAATCAAGCAATTAAAGCGAAGTCGTATTCCTATAGTCAAAGTGTGATGGAACTCTAAAATAGGACCAGAGTTTACATGGGAACGTGAAGATGAAATTCGTGCCAAATATCATCATCTGTTTTCAATCATCACTTCAACATCAAAACAAATCTCGGGATGAGATTTCTATAATGATGGGGGACTATAACAACCCGCAATTTTCATAATTGTAAATATCCATCTATTAAGTTAGATGATGTACAATCTATCAATTATATATGAACTTACCTTTTTCAGGGAAATTTTTCGCTTTATTACATTACTTACTTTGCCAATATCTCGATGTACAACATTTCTTGCATAACTAAAGTTAACGGGCTCAGGCAACCTACATAAGGCAATCCTATCTTCATATATGTCAAGCAATCATCATAATATATCAAGTCAATATCATAATATCATTCTTAGAAAGTACATTACTCATATAAGGTACCATTCGCAACGTTATATCAAAACGGGCTTTAAACCGTTATCGTATGCCTCTAAACCCTAATATCATGAAAGATTAATATCTAAAGTGAATGCACAAGCTACTAAAGCATATGTACAAGTAATATAATATCTTATTTGAAATATAAAATCTCTTCAAGACAAAGTACAAGTCTCTAAAAGCTCAATGTACAAGTCATTAAGCATGATCTCCAAAATAGCTGTTTTACCTCCGTTTTCATTCTAATTTCTTCATCACCACTTTTGTACAAGCTAATACACCCAATATACAATATGTAAACCCAAATTATTCCATTCATAAACTTTCATATCTATTTCTACATTCAAAACCCTAATTTAAAACCCTAAACCCTAACCCGAGCTAAATAGTAAACCCTAGCCCGTTTATCGATTTTTATCCATTATAAACCCAAACCAACACTCAAATAAGTTGTAATAACTTATTTTACAACCATAACAATCATATACCATCACTATACATAATCTCATTTCATTTATACAAGAATCAAATCCGAGAAACCCTAAATGAACCCTAAATGATCATTAAACCTGTTTTCTTGTTTTTTAACCATTTCAATCTCAAATAAGCAATCAAGAGCCATTGTAAACTCATAAAATGAGTTTACAATTCATTATCCATCATTACTTTGGCAATATACAAGAATTACAAAGCTAGAAAACCCTAAAAGCCTTATACGAGCCCTAATTCCAACCCACGACTATTTCTTTCCATTTTAACCCATTATAACCTAAACCATCACTCAATTATCATTAATAAACCTCAATATATACCTAGGATCAATAATTTATCAATCTTGGTCCAATGTACATGAATTATAAGCAAAGAAAGTCAAGAAAACCCTAAACCGCACCATTTGGAACCCGCGACCTCACTTCTTCATTTCTAACCCGTTTTAACCCAAACCAATTGTAAATTTTTGCTAATAAACGGTAATTCAGACCTTAGGAACATATATCAACCATCCTTAATCATTATGCATGAAATACAAGCAAGAAACCTTGTGAAAACCCTTGTCGAGCTCAAAACTGATCCGCACCCTTTCTTTGCCTTCTTTGACCCATTTAAGACCCATCCTTGTGCAAGATACTTACATTAACTCCTTCTACAAACCCTTAATTAGCTTAACCACCTACTTAGACCTTTCCATGGCCAAAATCAAAGGCACATGACCTCTCTTTTTGCTACTTCAGCCGCGGCAGCCTCCAACACCATCCAACACTTAAATCTACTTTTCTAGACCTCCACACCTAAATTTCTAGCCTCTACACATCCCCTACTAGACCTAACATGTGTCAAGATCAAATCCTAAGGCTTCATTAACCTCTTCACCTTCAAATGACTATAAATAGAACCCTAAACACTTCATTTTTCTTCATCCCCCACTTCCTCCTCTATAACCCTTACATAGAATCAATTGTTTGCTCTAATAGATCATAAGTGATCTTAAGAAGGCTTAAGTTCAGAAAGGAAGCAAAAGAAACCAAGAAACGAAGCCCAGGAGTCGTTATTTTAGGCGTACGAAGCTAAAAGTCCCGATTCTGACCCATTTCTAAGCTATAAGCTCAAGACCAGGTTCTTTAAGCTTATATTCTATATTCATACCTTTATAATGGTCATATGATCATGTTAAAATCATAATATAAAGCTTTGAACTCAAAAACCTATGTGTTATACCTTTTTGATCCAAAACTGTACACCCGAAACCCTAATTTCATGTTTTTGCTTAATCTATAAGCTAAGATTGTAAACTATTGTTATAATCTATCCCAGTAAGCTTAACTAATATTAAAATATGTGCTTTGATAAGTCATGAAAGAATTTGAGCTTAAAACCCGCGCGTTTTCATTTTAAAACCCTAATATGACCCGTTTTGC
The DNA here is from genome assembly GCA_026074375.1 of Tanacetum coccineum. Classification (NCBI taxonomy): domain Eukaryota; kingdom Viridiplantae; phylum Streptophyta; class Magnoliopsida; order Asterales; family Asteraceae; genus Tanacetum; species Tanacetum coccineum. The sequence goes on along the minus strand of BQNB010013342.1, from coordinate 21,277 downwards.
TTCCTAGCTTAACGAATCGTTAATTTAAACTTGCGTTGTGTTAAATCTTCATATTTTAGTTTATTATAACTTATAAATGTCTATTGAAATGTTAAAATAAGCTTGCATGGCAATTTGGACATGTTTTGTAAAAATTATCCATGCAAGGGGTATATATCGTAACTTTCAGAAACTTATAACTAAAAGGACTAAAAGTGTTATTTTATCAAAGTTATAACTACAAGGGTCTATTATGTCACTTTTGAAAGTACAAATTTTTCTTGGTATATCTTTTAAACTTGAGGGACCAAAGTCGTAAAAGTGCAAACTCTAAGGGTATATTCTGCCACTTTTCAAACTCAAGGGTCTAAAATGTAACATTTTGAAAAAGTATAAAAACACATTCAAAACATTACAAGACATAACTTTAATTAACGCTTGACGTGCTTAACATTTCTAGATATTGAATAAAATGCTTAAAACTTCTTATGTTATTACTATTATATCATTCATCATCGATGTGCTTTTAAAAATCATGTCCCGAATTCATATCATACCACAATACTAGGGAGCTTCATAATAAGGAGTTTCATCTTGGTATAACGTTCTGACTGAGTTGTTGGGTTTACGATATAAAGTGCCCTAGCTCCTCAAACATTTACTGAATGACTTCTGAATTATGATCGCCCGAACGGTGTTATGATAATTTTAATATCAAAACCAACATCGATATCCAAAAACTTATATATACAATCAAACTAAGACTTGCCATATATTAACCCAGGTTGTCTGTGATTGCCGTGTTGAAGCCGTTACTTTCATTCCATATACATTAGCTATCAATTTCCCTATAACTGTTCAGGTGAGTTCATAGCCTCGCATTTTAATCTTTTTATAAACCCGCGAGGGGGATACATGCTAACATGAATGCAATTATTTCTGTATGCTATTTCAATTTACTATTGCCTAAGTAACTGCTTTGCCTTTAAGTCCCCATAATCATGAACCGTTAATTACTCTCCGTAGTAAGCGCGAATGATGTGAATAGATCTATTTGGGCTAGACTCCCCATTGGTGTACCCAGTTACGTGTAACCAATTGCTCATCATTAGAAATCACACGGGTATTTTGGCAAAGGTACCCGCAGGGGCTATAACGTATCACTATACCCTAAGGCTTTGGATTCATGAGCTAATGGCAATAATAAATATGTTTTTCAATACCGAGTGTATAACAACATAACCCGAATATCGCACTTACATTCAAATTATATTACTTAAACCTATGGATTTCACTCAACCTTTGTGTTGACTTTTTAGCATGTTTTATCTCAAGTAACTAATGGCACAGAGTGCCGAGGACATGAAGATGGAAAAACCGTTATCATTCACATTTTGTAAATACAGATGTTGTGACCTCTCTTTTGTAAAAACTCTGATGAAATAAATGAATGATAACTTATTTTCATAAACGACTCTTTTTGATTCGTTTTCTATGATTATGACTGTTGTACCTTTGAAGTAATACCCCAGATTAGCTTTCGCTGCTATATGTAAAAATGGGGGTGTTACATAAACATAGTGTGAAAGTATTATGAGTTCTTTTGAATGACAAAAAACAAGACGTTTGCGATTATTTTTATAAATTTATAAAAGTAATGAAGTTACATGATATGGAAGTGGCCAGTGGGTGATGGCCATAACTTGAGGTTGTGTTTGACAACAAGCATTTTTGAGCACTTTAGAGCATTAAGCGTTATTATTTCAACGCTTGTTTGGCAAAAAGCATTTGGTATTTAAGATTTGGTTAAAATGCTCTTCATATTAGCTTTGAGAATACTAAATTAGAATTTTTAAATAAGATTACTCTAATGCCCCTATCTATTAATTAATGAGTATTGTTTATATGTCTATTTACGTCACTTAACCATTTATAATTATAGCTAATGCTATGCAAACAAACAGTTTTACATAGCAAATTGCTTCTGCTGACTGTTACTACTTACTGCTCAACTGCTATACTACACTTCACCAAACATACCTCGAGTCTTTAGATAATTAAAAAGGTGAAAAGAAAATAGTAAAACAGGTCCTGAGGACACTAGTGTGGTTTTACTCAAAAATTATGTGTCCTTAGTAAAGTCATCCGTGAATTTATCACTTCCCCTTAATTATGAAGAATCATAAATGATCAGCGTTTTGCATGTGTATCTTTTCAAAGATCAGTAATTGGATGTGTTCTATACCTTGAAGAATTCATGAATGTAAAAATTATAAAGATAAGATCACAAAGATGTAGTTGACACTAGTTGTCATGAGTTTTCAACATCATATTTTCTTATTGGGATTTCTCAACCTAATTGTTTATTAGTAAAAATAAATATTGAGTGATTACCATTACTTGTGTAAGCTGAATAGGAGAGTGTACATATAAGCAATAGTGTTTGTATATATGTCATGTCAGTGAAGGAAAGATAGAAATAAGAAGAGAAAAAGAAAAGGATCAAATTTACTTTGTTGCATTTAAAACATGAAAACTTTTTTTAGACCACATCTACACTTAAGTGTATACTAGAAGGGTACTTGCGCGTTCTGGCGGCGAATACCCTAAAATAAAAAATTTCGACGAAAATGTTTTTTGATTTATAATTTGTCATAATAAATTTATAGGAAAATTCCCAAAAAGGACCAAAAATCATAGTGATAGTCACTCTATACCTCAAAAAACGTTTCTAACCCAAAATAGACCAGGGCGACTTGGCGACTGGGTAACTTAACCATAATCCGCCATGTGTCTACTATTTAAATATTATAGTACAAATCGGGTATGTATTTGTAAGATTTATTTAAGGTATGTATAATTTTATGTGGATTGGGCAACCTGTACTTTTTGGGCGACCGTATTTTGGGTAACTGATTCTTTGGTTATTTAAAATTTGTACTTTTATATAAAATAATAATATAGTATATGTTGCAACTTGTACTTTTAAGGAAACTTGCACTTTAGGACGACTTAAATTACTTTGTATTTTTTTTCCAAATAACAATACACATTTAACTTTTTATGATTATTTTTATTGATTTAGCTTTTGTTATTAAAAAAAACACACACAACAACACACACCTGTTCTTCTTCCCCATTTTTGTTAACTAGTTAACCAACCACACACAGAGGCACAATGCACAATTGTTCTTCAATTGAAGAACATAAATCTTAAACCTTTTACCAATCCATAAATAACCCTAATAGTAAAACCGATTATTTTCAAGGAATAATCAATATTCTAAATCATTTTGTAAATTAACATGTGTGATTTGTACGATGTCAAAATCATTGCCAGGTCAACTGTTAAGTTGCTTCCGAAAATTAAAGGGCTTTTGTTAATGAAGCCAAATCGTGAAAGGTTATTTAGGGATACTATTTTTGGGCCATGGTTGGATATTTAGTCTCACGAAAGTGATAGCCATATGATGCATTATGTTTTGCAACATTAGGTATTTGTCTACAATTGATCTCATTTCCTCCAATTATATTCCATATAGGGGATCATTAGTTAAAGTTTGGTCAGAAAGAATTTTGTTTGATTATTAGGCTTCAATTTAGCCAAGTTTTAGAAAAAATGGTACGATGAGTCCTTTTTTCAATCGACTATTTCTAGAAAATAAAACAACAAATCGTTTCAAGAGAATAAACGGCTTTGATCTTTTGAGAGTTATTAAAGATAAGAATACTTGGTTAAATATGTGGCATAAAGATGCGGTTCGGTTGTGTCTGTTGATTGCTAGTGAGTTAGTGTTTATGGGTAAATAGAAAAGAAATTTCTTGACAAAACATATAATGTGGTTGATGGATGATTTTGATGCTTGAATGCTTATCCTTGGGGTGAATACATGTGGGAGCAATGTTATCAAAGGACTATAAATGTGGTTTCTGGACATACCGCACATCATTTGACTGGTCTGAAGAAAAACCTAAATTTCAATGCTACATACAATCTATACGGGTTTGCTTGGGCATTCAAGGTTAGACAAGTTTATATTGTTATTCTTTTTTAATTAAACTAACTCTGGTTTTGCATAATAATGCTTTGTACGAAATTCTATAAATTTTCTAAATATTTACAATAGTGCAAATGTAGCTGATAAGTGTAAAATACATATATCCATTTATGCTTTAAATAACCCAATTAAACCCAAAACACAGTGAAAAATGGCAAAATATACTTGTTTCTGTGTTCTGTGTGTGCAGGTACGGATATATCAGAAATCATAAAAAAACCATCAAAAACAAGAAAGCACGAACACAAGAATGGAAGAGTGTACAAAAGCCGGAAGCCAAAGCTAAAAAAAGTCAAATCTACAGTCAACTCCAGTCAATCTTGGTCAACAAAAGTCAACAAGACCCAAAATGTTTCAAAATAACCCATCAACTCTCAGAAAAGTCCATAAATGATCCCTAACCCTAAATGGGCCTCACCCGGATCCATAAGCCCAAAACCATAGCCCAACTCTCTTTTTATAAACTCCAGGGACAAAACTTGCATATTTCCAAAACCTTTTATAACTAGAAAGGGAGAAAAGAAAGAGAGGAACTAAATTTGTCAAATCTCCAAAGTTTAAAATGATTTTACCCCCTTTTCAGTTATAAAAGGGCGCCAAACACAAGTCACTGTTCACCCATCGTCCCTAGTTTTCCCATAGTTAAAAACAAGGGGCAAATGGATATTGAAGGTGCGATTGGTCAATTCAAGTGATAAACAACATAAAGGCAAGGTTAAATTAGTCTAATCAAGTGATCTCATTAGCTCTCTCAATCCAAGCCCACTTAAGGCTATGGATAAATACAAGGTTATGTGGGTTTTTACACTATAATCACTCACACAACTAACACAATGTCACATCAATGGAATGACACGCTGGCAATCCTCAGATACACACAAAATGATCAAACGGCTCAAAATCATTTGACAATGATTGAAAGAATGGAAGGTGGAGATTAAGAGGCTTGGACAGCAAGGCATGACCTAGAAGCTTCTTCTGAGGCTATAAATAAGCCCTCACCTCACACACACAGGATACTACTTTTTTTTATCTTACACTTTTTAATTTTCCTTTTTCTAGTTTTTTTAGTCATTTAGGTAGCTTAAGCTTTGCTTATTGTAATTTTCCTTTAAATCATGTAACTCTCTTTTATATAATGTGATGAAAGTTTTTATGCAATAAATTAGTGTTAGTCACATTAATTCTAAATCTTTACTCAATAAGCTCAAAATAATTTGTCTTAATAAGCTCTAATAAGCTCACATTCAGCTCTTTCAGTCTATAAGCTGAAATTGAGCTTACTTAATCCAGCCTTAATCATATCTAAACATATAATCAGCTTAAAATGACTAATTACCTTAGCTTTTGGAATTGTGAGCTTTTAGAAGGAGATCTAGAAATGGATGAGATCTCATGGACTATTACCCTAGCTTATTATTAAGCTAGGGAGCTTGTAGCTGCCTTAATTGGTTCCTCTTGTTTAGCTAGAGGATTTTGTAGTTTCTCTTAATTCATAAAGTTTTGCTTTCAATAATGTCTATTTACTTTCTATGCTTAAAATCTGCTTAATTCTTATAATATTTGCTTTATTTATGCTTAAATATCTTTAAAATGCTTATAAAATTAGTTTAGATCATCTGTTTTGATAGGTTAGTTAAAAATTTAAGTTTTCATTTCTGTCATTATTAATCAAAAAAAACCAAAAATAGTAATAAAGTATTGTAAATCTTAGATTGCTTGCCTATTCAGTTGTTAGTTTATGTTTAATAAGTTAGTTAAAAGTTGTTTTTCATATGGTAATTAAGTTTTGATAAGTAGATCTTAGTTTTAAAAGCTTTTTCAAAACTGTCATGAATTTAAAGGGGTGTTTTATTAACTTATTGACCTGTAAAAGTCAAATCTCTTGGTAAATCACTCAAACAGTTGAGGTATTCATAAGATAACAAGTTTTAAAAAGATTTGAGTACTTAGTTTGAAGTTAAAGTGATTTTGTAGCTTATTTAGCTAAGCTGTGCACCAGGGGAGCTTATCTCTATTTGTTTTCTAGCTTAAAGTTGATCTATGTCCTTTGAGCTTTTGTTTGTGAATATATTGTGTTCATACACATTCATTAAGAGTGTGTAGTGCAGGTATACCTCTTAAGGTATCCTGCAATTGTGGACTAGGCATTTGCCATTTGCACCAGCAAAGGCAGTTTCCACTACTGTCAATTCTAGTCCATTTTAGGTTAGCAAATCTAGGATTAAGGTTCTTAAAAGTGAGTAGTTTAAAGTTTAATCATAGCTTAGTGTAAATTAGGTCTTAATTTTCATTTCTCTGCTTATTTTCTTAAGTTCAATTAGCTTTAAAAGTCACTAAAAAAGCCAAGAGCCAAAAACAGTAGTTAGAATAGTTTTAACTTTTAAGATTTAAATTCTAGCTTATAGTGTTAAATTATTGTTTTAAATAAGTACATGTTAGTTATTTATAAGTCATTCATAAGGCTCAGTATCTATCTGTTGGCCCTTTTAAGCATTTTAGCCTTTCTTAATTTTTAGCTTTTTGAGTCATTTCCTGAGTTAGTTACTTTCATCATCAAATTTAAGTGTCTTTGAATGTTTCTAGCTTAGATTTCTTTTCATTTTTAGATTAAGCAACTCATAAGCTGTCTAGAACACCTTTCCTTTTTCATTTTGAGCTTAAAATGAGCTTTTTACAGCTTAATTAGTAAAACTAAAGGGAAGTCCTTAGTTACTGAGGACAGCTTATTGATAAGCTCTTATTGAGAAGCTCTTATTGAGCTTATTTGTGCTTTTCATCCCTAAGTGCTTTTGTTAAAATTGTTCACTTCCATCTGTTCTCCAACTTTACTTTTTTAAGTTTTTTTATTTTAAGCACTTTTTAAAATTCAAGTGCTTAATGACTTAGCTTGTTAACGGGTTGGGCCTCAGGGTAGCAATTGAAAATTTTAAGTTTCTTAATTAGTCCTTTGTCTCTTAGTTCGTTTTCTTTGTTAGTCCCTTTAGCTTTGCACCGTTAGTCCTTAGGTTAGTTTTTTTATTAGTTTAATTAGTTTTAATAAATAATTAGGTTAATTTTTAATATGTTTAATTAAAGTTTAATAAAAAAAAGTAAAAATTAGGGCTTTTAATTTTCTAAATTTTTTGCACTTTTTCTTTATCTAGTGTAATTTTTATAAAAAATTTAGGATTTTATTTTTAATAGTTTTATTATTTTTAGAGTTTTTAATTAGTCTAAATCTTAGAAAAATCATATCTTCAGATCTAAAAAGCCAAAAATAGTAAAAAAAATATTAAAATTTTCCTTTTCTTTGTTTTATCTAGGAAAAATATAAATTCAATTTATTTTCTATTTTTCTAGGATTTAATTAGAATTAAATAGTTTTTAATTGATAAAAAATTCAAAAATAATCAAAAAAATATTTTTCTTTTTCCAAAAACTTTCTTTTGTCTTATTCTAGGTTTAGAAAATTAGTTTGCATTTTTAGGACTTATTTTTGATTGACTTGCTTATTTGTCGCGTTTTATTTGTTTCCCGTTTTTTCCTTTTTAAGTGCTTAATTGTTTTTAATTGTTCAATTTTAATTGTTGTTTTTTATTTAGTAGTGATAGCTTATCAAAAATATCTTTGCTTCATTCAAATCATAATCCGAACTAAAACGTGGTTTCCATTGCACTAGTCGTTGGGGAAACGACCCGGGTGATCATTCTTACCCGGTTTAATATACGTATTATATATTATATTATATATATTTTTGAGAGTGAATTTTCCTTAGGGAATTTTCTTAATTGCTCTTAAGGTTATATTAGTATATATATTTTATAGTGTATTAAAACTAGCAATGAGTTTTTGGCGCCGTTGTCGGGGATTTGTGTTAGCGATTCCTTCGTTTTTAGTTTATTGATTTTGGTTTGAAGATCCTTTCGTCCTCGAAAGTTATATTTTTGTTATTAAAATCAAAAAAAAATCCAAAATATAAAAGAATATAAAAAGTAAAAAATTTTCCTTTTCTTTTTAGTATAATTATCACTTAAAAAAATCAAAAATATAAAAAAATTTGTCCTTTAAAAAAAGAAATAAAATTAACAAAGTTGGTAAAAGAACACCAACATATAATACTCTCAATCGAGGTATTATCATTTCAATTTCCGGTGAACTTGTTGGTTCCCAAATCGAATCAAAGATTTAACACTTGTCATTTGTGTCTCTACGAAGTACGGCTCACCTTGAAAAGCAATTTTTGAGAGCTACCGTGAAGTAGTTGATTAATTGGTTTAAGTCTCTTCCGTGGAACCGTTAAAATTCATTGTTAATAAATATTCAAAAAAAACCAAAAAAAAAAAAAATCTAAAAATATTAGTGTAATTTTTGTTTGCTTTTTAATTTCTTTATTTTTAGTGCATGCGCACTCGATCTCAAGCTCGTAATCGAAATCGTCGACAACAACAATTAACAACGGTTATTGTTGAGGAACCCGAGTTTCCAATGGCCGACAATCGTACCATGGCTCAAATGCTACAAGCTCCCATCGAGGGATACGAAGATGCAATAGTTGTTCCACCGATAAATGCAAACAATTTTGAGCTTAAACAACCTTTGATTAATCTTGTGCAAAGTAATAAGTTCACGGGTAGACAAGACCCTCATAATCACCTTCGATTTTTCAACAAAGTCACTTCAACGTTTAGACATCCCGAAGTTCCGAACACTTCGATTAAGCTTTTGCTTTTTCCTTTCTCTCTAGACGGTGAAGCCCGAGATTGGCTAGATAAGGAACCTCCTAGATCAATTCTCACATGGGATGACCTTGTTTTAAAGTTCATAAATCAATTCTTCCCACCTTCGAAAACAACTTACCTTCGGAATGAAATCACTACTTTTTACCAAAAACCAAACGAAACTTTCAACGAAGCATGGGAACGTTTTAAAGGACTTCTTCGTCAATGTCCTCATCATGGTTTCTCGGAATTACATCAACTTGATACGTTTTACAATTCCTTGAATACCAATGATCAAGATGCCTTAGATTCCGTCGCGGGTGGCAATTTTCTAGATAAGATGCCTCGAGAAGGTTTAGCCATAATCGAAAGTAAATCAAAAGTGCGTTACTCAAGAAGTCGTCCAAATGATTCAAGAGCAATTACGAATGCTCCGTCTTCTACTTCTTCACCTTCTAATAATTCTTTCGAGATTCAACAAATGGCCGCCTTACTTGAAGACAAAATGAATATTCGAATGAGCCGTTTAGAGAAAGCGATTAGTGAAAAGAATGCTACGACTCCTGCTACCGTCAAAGCAGTCGAGGAAGTTTGTGTCACATGTGGTTCAAACCATAATTTCAACAATTGTCCGTTAACAAGGAACGATTTTCCCGTTTTTCATGATAATATTCATCAATTCCAACAAACCGCCGCCGTTGGCAATTTTGTTCAAAGGAATCCTCCTAATTTGGCAAACCAAATGAGACCACCGGGTTTCAATCAACCAAATGTTCAAAACAACCAAGGAAACCAAAGCCGTTATCAAGGGAACAATTTCAATTCAAATCAAAACCGTGGAGGCAATTTCAACCATCAAAACAATCAAGGTCAAGTTTTTCAACCACCAACCAATCAACCACCGGTTTACCAAGTTCCACCATATCAGGCTCCTACGCCCCAAATCCAAGGTGTTTCAAAAACGGATTTTGAAAACTACGTCAAGGCAAACGATGCGGTGTTGAAGAATGTTCAAAATCAAGGTCAAAATTTGCAAAATCAAATGGCTAATGTCACGAGTTTGTTGACAAGTCTTTGTAATAATTTCAAAAATTCAGCCTCTACCTCGAATTCAGGAACTCTTCCAAGTCAAACCGTAACTAACCCTCGTCAGCAAATTAATGCTATCACCACAAGGAGCGGTAAGACTTTGGAAGAACCTTCGACTCCTCTTGTTCCTACACCCGTTATTTCAATTCCCCAAAAAGAACCCGAACAAAACCCGGAGACGTCAACGGAAAAAGTGCAAAATCCAAATTTGGAAAATACCGCACATGTCCCACCTCCGGAGGAAGAAGATTCCATTTTCATTGAAATCCCAAAACCAAAAGCAAAGAAAACCATTAATGTTGAAATTCAGGATCTTAATTCTCCAAGACCTAATTCGTATCCATCTAAACTTCCATACCCCGAGAGGATGAAAGTGAGAGAGAACGATAAACCAAGTGCTCAACATAGCCGGTTCTTGAAGATGTTCAAGCAACTCCGTTTAGAGATTGGATTGAAAGATGCTCTTGTCGAAATGCCAAAGTTCAACAAATGGTTAAGCTCGTTTTTAAGGAACAAAGAGAAGCTCGAGGAGATCGTTATTATGACTGTAAATGCTGAATGTTCTGCTATCATTATGAACAAAGTCCCCAAGAAGCTCGAAGATCCAGGGAAATTTCTTATCCCATGTGCTTTACAAGAACTCAATAGGACTAGTGCTTTAGCCGATTCTAGAGCTAGCATTAACCTTTTACCTTATTCTATCTATAAGAAACTTGAGCTTGAAGCTTTGACTCCTACTCGTATGACACTCGAGCTTGCCAATCGTTCCATTACTCACCCGATGGGCATAGCCGAGGATGTTATAGTTAGAGTCAATGGTTTCACTTTTCTTTCGGATTTTGTGGTGGTTAATTTTGAGCCTGATCCGAGAGTGCCTATTATTTTAGGAAGACCCTTCCTTCGAACCGCAAAAGCTCTCATTGATTTGTACGAAGAAACTTTGACTTTAAGAGTAGGAAAAGAAGAACTTGTTTACTATGCCGATAAATCTAAGAAAAACAAGGAAAAGAATTTTGTTCATGCCATTTCTATCATTGATTTTTCAAAAGACGATCCCTTTAGTGGCAGTACCACTAATACTCTTCCTCCTAGTTCTTCTCCGGTGAAGACTAGTGATAATTTAGAGAAGTTCGCTGATGAACTTGCTCCTCTTGATTCATTATCACCGAGTAATGATGATTCGACTCTTAAGAAGGATTTTCATGAAGAAACGTTTCAAGTTGACTCAAATCCTCTTTTCGAATTCGATGATAATTTCAAATTTAGCAACGTGAATCCTCTCTTTGAAGAGAACGATAAGGATGCCGAGATTAAGTCTTCTTCTTTCTTTACACTTACTTCACCGAAAGATAGTGAATTTGAAGCTTATCTTGAAAGAGATTCGATTCCACCAGGAATTGATCTTTCCCTCCCTCCCGCCCTTGAAGTTTCAAGTAGCAATCCTACTTCCCCTACTCTCACCGGAGAGAAGGTTTGTTCATGGAAGACGTCAATGTTTTTCTCGTTGGTCCGATTTGTGTGGAAAATGATGACTCGAATTGCGATACGGAAAAAGATAATTTGTCTCTTGGCAACTTACTTACATAAAAAACCAAAACTTCTTTCTCGTCCTCAAGAAGTTGAAGAAATCAAAGAAAAAGAAAATGAAGTTTCAAGTGATGTTCCAATCCATACTATTGTCATGCCAATTAGAATCACTTTTGACAATCCGATTGATTTTAATGATCATTTTTCCAAACCAAAGGATTTTAAAAAGGACTTAACCGTTTCATTTGATTCCTCCGAATCAAGTATTTTACCATCTCCTTTGTTAGATTCCGACTCGCCTTTCACTGCGGAGTTGTCGGCTAGTGTTACCTTGAATTCTCTCGGAAACGAGGACAAAGTATTCAAACCAGGTATACTAGTTTATCATGCCATTCATGATAAAAATCTTGTTACATTGGAGGAGAATTTAAAAGAGAACATTTCCTCCGGGACTCTTTTAGTTTTCAAAGAACCGTCATTTCTTCTGCCTCCGCCAGAACCACCAGATAAATGTTTGAATTTTGAGCCCATTTTGGTTATGAAGAATGTTGTGCTTAATGAAGCTTTCTACCAAAGCAATGTTGAAGATGTCAATTCCTTCACAATTATCATTTGGATTTTTCTTCCATATTTCCCTTACACCAAGGAATCACCTTTGATTTTCTCCTTTAGGAGTGAAAATTTTGTTTTTGACCCCGGCATCGTCACGTTTCATAAGCCAGTGGTATGTTCAATGAAAGTTTTCTATTTGCTCTCCCTAAGGACAAATTAATTCAGGGATCGAGTCGAGCTTGCGACTCGGTGACCAAAAACAAGCCGCTTCGTGGGAGTTCACCCCATGCTTATCCTTTTTCTATCTTCTTTCTATTTTCTTAACTAATGTGTTGTGTTGAGAGTGGCTATTCTCTTACGGTTTCTTGTTGTTTGTTGTTTGTTTTTTGTGCATTTTTGCAGGATTGATCCAATAATTTGTGAAGCCTCTCGTGTCTGGTGTTGTATCCCGTTCTACTCGAGCTTCTCATCCTTTGTTGAAATTAGTTTGGGGAGATCCGATATCCTTTCATCTTATCGATTCACGTTTATCTTTGCATAATTCATAAACGGCTTAGATTTTCGTAGAGACCCGACTTTAAACATTGAGGACAATGTTTCATTTTAGTTGGGACGTGAGGATTCTATCGATTTGATGTTACCTGCTTATTGTTTTGTTCTCTCATACCCGTTTTCCCACAAAATAGCAAAAAATTTAAATTATTAGTCATAATTATAAAAAAAAAATATATGTATATATATAAAATAAAAATGTAAATAATAAGTGTTAAGACACGAATGTAGGTTTTCCATTGGTAAGAATAAGAAGTAATTTTTAACCCGATCGTACGTGTAGAGTTCTAGCTTTCTCCCTTAACAATTAATGATGATAGTTTGTGCTAGTCTCATGTAGACTTTAAACATGCTAGACTTGAATCGTTAGTAAATGAAGACTTGTGCTAATCTCAAGAAGATTTTAAATATGCCGAGTTGGATTTTATATAGGCTAAGTATTCGCAAGTCTCTTTTTTAGAGGATATAAATTGCGAAGACTAGAAATATTGTGTTATATTTATAAGTCATGACATTAAACGTAGAGTAGTTGGTTCTCTTTCAAGCTCATAAGTGTTAATTGTGGCTTTTTCTCCCATTAGCTTGTTTCACCTTTATATATAAATGTTTAATAAATAGAGTTGTGCGGTTTTTTGGTTAATAATTAGCTAATTAAGTTTTCGTTTAGGTTCCTTTGATAGATTAGGAAAGAGTACACATCAGGAATACTTAATTTGGCATACTATATGTATCATATAAAGAAATATTTTGCTTATTCCTTAAAGAGCCTTAGGGTATATGAGATAAGTAGAATTCAATAATAATCCGAGACTAATAAAAGTTTGCTGCATCTTGCCGGCTCACAACCGATGTTACAAAAACAGCCATACTAAAAATTCGAGGAAGTTACCGAAGTCGAAATATGTTTTGCTACTCTTGTCGGAGGCGGGCCGATGTATTGTAGCCTTCTAAAGACTGAGGTTATAATGTTGCTTAATTATGTCTTATTTTTGTGCGCTTAATAGCGCCTAAGAGGTATATGGTTCATATAAATTGGTGCCATTCATGTCTTAAAAGTCTCCGGGTATATGACATACTGGTGCCTTGCTTAAAGTAGACCTAAATAAAATCCAAATTTTGGTTGCCTGATTTGGATCTTTAATCTGATATGACATTTGATCTTTTGAAAAGGGCTAGGAACTAATTATAGCGTTCTTAACCGTTACTCATTAATTTTTAGGAATTAATAAGTATCAAAACAAAAGTCCTTAAAGAGCCTTCGTGTATAATGACTTAAGTAAAATCTTGAGATACAAAAGTAGGAATTGGCGGGAGGAAAAGTAAAACACAATTAATATTTATGAGTAGTGTTAGTATCACTACTTGTAAGTTGACAATGAACTTGTTTTTTAAGCATATCAATGTGGAAAAGTAAAAATCGTGGTGTGATAAAAAGTTATCTTTTATGACACTTAATTATGCTTTTTAGTATCTATCGATCCTTAAAGTTACCACAAGTTTAATGATAAACAAAACATTATGTCAACACAAATAAGTTGATAGTTAGGTAGTTAATTAACAATAGAAAAAACATAAAAAATAAAAAATCTTTGAAAATGGGAAATGCTGTGTTGTTTTTAATAACTTGAGATCTCTTAACTCTCTCACTCTCTCAACAAAAAATCTTTGCTACTTTTCAAAGGTTTAGTTTGGGGAAGTTTCGAGGTATTTGGTTATAAGGCATGTGATATTGCGTGAGGACACGCAATCGTTTAGTTTGGGGAATTTTGATAAGTGTAAAATACACATATCCATTTATGCTTTAAATAACCCAATTAAACCCAAAACACAGTGAAAAATGGCAAAAATATACTTGTTTCTGTGTTATGTGTGTGCAGGTACGGATATATCAAAAATCACAAGAAAACCATCAAAAACAAGCAAGCACGGACACGAGAACGGAAGAGTGTACAAAAGCCGGAAGCCAAAGCCAGAAAAAGTCAAATCTACAGTCAACTCCAGTCAATCTTGGTCAACAAAAGTCAACAAGACCCAAAATGTTTCAAAATAACCCCTCAACTTTCAGAAAAGTCCATAAATGGTCCCTAACCCTAAATGGGCCTCACCCGGATCCATAAGCCCAAAACCATAGCCCAACTCTCTTTTTATAAACTCCAGGGACCAAACTTGCATATTTCCAAAACCTTTTATAACTAGAAAGGGAGAAAAGAAAGAGAGGGACTGAATTTGTCAAATCTCCAAAGTTTAAAATGATTTTACCCCCTTTTCAGTTATAAAAGGGCGCCAAACACAAGTTACTGTTCATCGTCACTTTCATTTCACTAGCCAGGGTAAAATAGAGGGCAAATAAAAATCAATGGGCAAATAAGATAATTCGTGAGCTCATTAACAAGATTGCAAGGACAGATTAGTCAAATCAAAGGATCAAAGCACCTCACTCAAGCACATAGCCACGTCATCAATGGAGAAGCACAAATGGAATGTGGGATTTACTCTTGGATTACTCAGAGAAGTAACACAATGTCACATCAAAGGAATTACACGCTGGCAATCCTTAGTAACACCCAAAATAACGGATGAGATAAGAGATCCAATGATTGAAGAAATGGATGGTGATGATTAGAAGGAGCGTGGGCAAGAAGGCACACCTAGAAGCTTCATCAGCCATCTATAAATAGGCTCTCATACCTCACACACCACACCTAGTTAGTAGTTAGTAATTTTAGTAGCTTTTTAAGTTTTAGCTTAATTTCATTCTCTATCTTATGTAATCTCTTTTCTAGTAATGTAATGAAAGTTTTTATGTTAATGAATCAATTTTAATATTAAATAATTTGTCTCAAGCTCTTTTGTTTACTCTTATAAGCTCTTACCTTTTCTCTAATGATAAGCTAAAGTTCATAAGCTACTAAATAAGCTCTTATTAGTCTCTAAGCTAATAATTGAGCTCAAATCTTACCTTAATCATACCTAAACCTTTAAAACAGCTAAGTACCTTGAACTGTTTGGATTTTAAGCTATGGAAGGAGAGCCAAAAAGGGAAGGGCTCTCATGGACTTATACTAGCTTATCCATTTGGATAAGCTAGAGCTGTTGAATAAGCTCTAAGAGCATTTTAAGCCTTGTTTAGCTAGGCTCATTGTAAGTTTTCTTTTAATCTCATTGTCATTTAATTTCTAGTTTTAAATTTGCTCAAGTGTTTAAGTAGCTTCTTAGTGTTTGCTTATTAGCTTATTTTATCTGCTTAATTGTGCTTATAATTATCTCATTATGCTTATTGGTTATTAATTTACATCTGATGTTAGTTTAATAGTTATAAATCTTAGTTTTCTTAATTTTTGTCTTAAAAAGTCATAAAAAGCCAAAAATATAGTAGCATAGTGTAGATCTTATAATTTAGCTTAATTAATTGTTGAAATATGTTTGTTAAGCTTGATATAAGCTAGTAGTAATCTGGTATTAAGGAGTTAGGCATTAGTTTTCAAAATCATAAGCTATTTCAAAATTCTGTCAATTTAAAGGGGTGTTTGGCATTAGCTAATTTGACCTCATAAAGTCAAAAGGTTTTGTGCATTTTATTTGAGTTAGCTTGGATTTCATTTATAATCAGTAGAAATAAAGATTTTGGAATTAGTTTTTCAAAATATAAAAAGTTATGGCTTATTTTGTCATCTCAGCACCAGGGTACTTTTTAGCTTAAGTTTTGATTGCTTAATTTGAATCTAAGCTCTTTGAGCTTTTGTTTTTGTGTGCATTGTGTTTTGCCACACTCAAATTGAGTGTCTAAGTGCAGGATTACCACTAGAAATCCTGCATTTATCATTTGGACTTTGCCATTAGCACTAGTAGTGCTAACTAAAGTTACCACTGCTGTCACTTTTAAGTTTAAATTTTAGTTAAGTAATCTTAGGCTTAAGGTTTTAAAATTCAGTTTGCTTTTAGATTTTATATAGCTTAGTCTAAATCAAGTTTAATTTTTCAATTGGTAGCTCATTTTTAGGTTTCAATAGTTTTTTAAAGTCATTAAAAGTTTAAAAAGCCCAAAAACAGTAGTTAATAGTTGATAGCTTTTAAATCTGATTTCTAGCTTGTAGTGTTTGTTTTTCTCATTTAAAGAAGTAGTCTATAAGCTGTTTGTTAAGTTTGTAAAAGTTCAGGTTAAGTAATAGCTTATATCTCAAAATAGCTTAAATTGATTTTGTGATTTCTAAGATAGTTTTTAAGTTAGGCATTTTCATCTTCAATTACAGTTAGGGTTAAGTGTTATTCAGTCATTTAGCTTTTTAAAACTAGTCACTACACATCACAAGCTTTCCAAAACATCTCTTGTTTTCAAATTTGAGCTTATATTAAAGCTTGTGCAAGGACTTAAGTGTTAACAAGCTTCTTTAAGCTCAAATGCTCACTCACAAAAACAACAGCTTTCATAAGCTGATTAAGAGCTCATTTTAAGTTTTCAGCTAGTTTTGTTTTTATTAAAGTTGCTTAAAAACTAGTCTTCTATAAGTTCCAATATTCAGTTTTTCAAAAAGTCAAAAAAATAAAAATTGCAAAAAGTTAGGGTTTGCCCACCCTCGAACCTGAGACCTCTATCATACATGCCATACGTGTTAACCAACTTGCTTCAATAGCTCATCCGTTAACCTTTCTCCACATTTTATTCTTATAGTCATATTTTCCTTATAAGCCAAATAAGCTGTTAAGCTTATTTCGTGGCTTATTTTATAAGCTACAACTTAGGGCTTATTTTTCCTAGGACTCTCATAGTATAAGCTATTTTCTGTATTTTTCCTAGAATTTTTACTGTAAGTTTAGTATTTTTAATCTTTAATTTTCTTTAAAAACTTTAAAAAATCATAAAAAATAGAAAAATAATCCGAAAAATAAAAAAAAAATTATAAAATTTTCTTTTATAATAAAGTTTGTAGGAAAATTAGTTTCACTTTCGAAGGGTCTATTTTTCAAAAATTCACTTTTTAAAGAACGGGTTTTGTTCCCGTTCTCGGTTTTCAATTTTTATCTCTTGTTTTAACTCCGTTTTCGTTCTAGTTTTTTTTAAACTTCGTTTTTAGTCAATTAGAATACATTTTAAAATAAAAATAAAAATTAGGTTTAATTTTGTAGAATTTAGGTTTTTGGCCTTAGTTTTAGTATCCCGTTTCGCGTTTTTAGTTAAATTTTGATTTCCAACTATTTGTCTCTATGCTTAATTTTTAGTTTTTGTTGATTTTAAGTATTTTTAGTAGTTAAACAAATCAAACTTTGTTCTCTCATTCGAATCACAATCCAAGCTAAAACGTGGTTTCAATTACACAAGTCGTTGGGGAAACGACCCGGGTGATCATACTTCCCGGTTAAATATACGTATTATATTATATATATATTTTTGAGAGTGAAATTTCCTTAGGGAATTTTCTTAATTGCTCTTTGGAATATTATTATATTGTATTTTACACGCGTATACAAAACATGTACATCAAGTTTTTGGCGCCGTTGCCGGGGAACTAGTGTTTAAGATTCCTTCGTTTGTAGTTTATTTGGTTTGAAAATCCTTTCACCCTTGAAAGTTTCATTCTTGTTTTATAATTCAAAAAAAAAATCATAAATTATAAAAAGTAAAAAATATATTTTCCTTTTCTTTTTAGTATAAGTAAAAGATAAAAAAAAAGAAAAAATAAAAATATAAAAAAATCTTCCTTTTTAATTAAAGAAATAAAAGTCATCAATTGGTAAAAAATACCAAAATATAATACTCTCAACGGGGGTATTATCATTTCAATTTCCGGTGAACTTGCAATTGTTCCCAAATCGAACCAAAGATTCAAAAACTTGCCATTTGTGTCACTTACGAAGTACGGCTCACCTTGAAAAGCAATTTTAGTTGATTATTTGGATTTAAGTTGTCTTCCGTGTATCCATTTAAAATAGAAAACTCTAAAAAAAATTAGTGTAATTTTTGTTTGCTTTTTAATTTCTTTATTTTTAGTGCATGCGCACTCGATCTCAAGCTCGTAATCGAAATCGTCGACAACAACAATTAACAACGGTTATTGTTGAGGAACACGAGTTTCCAATGGCCGACAATCGTACCATGGCTCAAATGCTACAAGCTCCCATCGAGGGATACGAAGATGCAATTGTTGTTCCACCGATAAATGCAAACAATTTTGAGCTTAAACAACCTTTGATCAATCTTTTGCAAAGTAATATAAGTTTACGGGTAGACAAGACCCTCATAATCATCTTTGATTTTTCAACAAAGTCACTTCAACGTTTAGACATCCCGAAGTTCCAAACACTTCAATTAAGCTTTTGCCTTTTCCTTTCTATCTAGACGGTGAAGCCCGAGATTGGTTAGATAAGGAACCTCCTAGATCAATTCTCACATGGGATGACCTTGTTTCAAAGTTCATAAATCAATTATTCCCACCTTCGAAAACAACTTACCTTCGGAATCAAATCACTACTTTTTACCAAAAACCAAATGAAACCTTCAACGAAGCATGGGAACGTTTTAAAGGACTTCTTCGTCAATTTCCTCATCATGGTTTCTCGGAATTACATCAACTTGATACGTTCAATGATTCAAGAGCGATTACGAATGCTCCTTCTTCTACTTCTTCACCTTCTAATAATTCTTTCGAGATTCAACAAATGGCCGCCTTACTTGAAGACAAAATGAATATTCGAATGAGCCGTTTAGAGAAAGCGATTAGTGAAAAGAATGCTACGACTCCTGCTACCGTCAAAGCAGTCGAGGAAGTTTGTGTCACATGTGGTTCTAACCATAATTTCAACAATTGTCCGTTAACAAGGAACGATTTTCCCGTTTTTCATGATAACATTCATCAATTCCAACAAACCGCCGCCGTTGGCAACTTTGTTCAAAGGAATCCTCCTAATTTGGCAAATCAGATGAGACCACCCGGTTTCAATCAACCAAATGTTCAAAGCAACCAAGGAAACCAAAACCGATATCAAGGAAACAATTTCAATTCAAATCAAAACCGTGGAAACAATTTCAATCAAAACCATCAAAACAATCAAGGTCAAGTTTTTCAACCACCAACCAATCAACCACCGGTTTACCAAGTTCCACCATATCAAGCTCCTACGCCTCAAATTCAAGGTGTTTCGAAAACGGATTTTGAAAACTACGTCAAGGCAAACGATGCGGTGTTGAAGAATGTTCAAAATCAAGGTCAAAATTTGCAAAATCAAATGGCTAATGTTACGAGTTTGTTGACAAGTCTTTGTAATAATTTCAAAAATTCCGCCTCTACTTCGAATTCGGGTACTCTTCCAAGTCAAACCGTAACTAACCCTCGTCAGCAAATTAATGCTATCACCACAAGGAGCGGTAAGACTTTGGAAGAACCTTCGACTCCTCTTGTTCCTACACCCGTTGTTTCAAATCCTCAAAAAGAACCCGAACAAAACCCGGAGACGTCAACGGAAAAAGTGCAAAATCCAAATTTGGAAAATACCGCACATGTCCCACCTCCGGAGGAAGAAGATTCCATTTTCATGGAAATTCCAAAACCAAAAGCAAAGAAAACCGTTAATGTTGAAATTCAAGATCTTAATTCTCCAAGACCTAATTCGTATCAATCTAAACTTCCATACCCCGAGAGGATGAAAGTGAGAGAGAACGATAAACCAAGTGCTCAACATAGCCGGTTCTTGAAGATGTTCAAACAACTCCGTTTAGAGATTGGATTGAAAGATGCTCTTGTCGAAATGCCAAAGTTCAACAAATGGTTAAGCTCGTTGCTAAGGAACAAAGAGAAACTCGAGGAGATCGCCATTACAACCGTTAATGCTGAATGTTCTGCTATCATCATGAACAAAGTTCCCGAGAAGCTCAAAGATCCGGGAAAATTTCTTATCCCATGTGCTTTACAAGAACTCAATAGGACTAGTGCTTTAGCCGATTCCGGAGCTAGCATAAATCTTTTACCTCATTCTATCTACAAGCAACTTGGGCTTGAAGCTTTGACTCCTACTCGAATGACACTCGAGCTTGCCAATCGTTCAATTACTCACCCAATGGGCATAGCCGAGGATGTTGTAGTTAGAGTTGATGGTTTCACTTTTCTTGCGGATTTTGTAGTGGTTAATTTTAAACCCGACCCGAGAGTGCCTATTATTTTAGGAAGACCTTTCCTTCGCACCGCGAAAGCTCTCATTGATTTGTATGAAGAAACTTTGACTTTAAGAGTAGGAAAAGAAGAACTTGTTTATTATGCCGAAAAATCTGAGAAAAACAAGGATAAGCATTTTGTTCACGCCATTTCTGTCATCGATTTCTCAAAAGACGATCCGTTTAGTGGCAGTACCACTATTCCATCCAATGCTCCTTTTCCTAGTTCTTCTCTGATGAAGACTAGTGATAATTTTGAGAAGTTCGCCGATGAACTTGCTCCTCTTGATTCGTTACCACCGGGTAATGATGATTCGACTCTTAAGAAGGACTTGCATGAAGAAAATTTTCAAGATCACTCAAATCCTCTTTTTGAATTTGATGACAATTTCAAATCTAGCACCATAAATCCTCTTTTTGATGAAATGGAAGAAGATGTCGAGATCAAAAATTCCAACAAGCCAGTTTTACTCAACACACCTTTATCCGATAAGGTTGAGTGTTTTGCTCCATAAGACAATAATGATGAGATCGATGCTTTTCTAGCTATGGAAATTTCTTCTAACTTTGAGGAAGGTTATTTCGATTCAGAAGTGATCCTCTTCACCATGAGTTCACCGGTGACCCTTTAACACTTCCTTCAAGGAATGCTCGTGAATTTGGGGAATATCTTAGTC
>BQNB010013341.1:63186-77373 GCA_026074375.1 Tanacetum coccineum | reverse complement strand
TCCCTTGGACTTCTGGTGGAATCCTTCGAGCTTTTGAGGCCTTGGTCACCCTATGGATCTCTGGTGGAATAGATAATGCTAAAGTGGCTGAATGAGGCCTCTATTTATAGATTACAAATTTGTTACGACGTAACCTTGTAGAGTGTTATGCAGTAAAGTGCTGACGAGGATTTCCATGTTGTAGGCATAAAATATGTTAAGGCGTAACTAATTAGACATGTTACGCCATAACGCTGACAAGGATGACTCATCCTACAATAATAATGATGTTACGACGTAAACCTTTAGTGTGGTTGTGCTGTAATCTTGATAGGTGACATGTCTTGCCTTGAATATGTTACGGCGTAACACTATCGTAGGTGTTACGCCGTAAACCTTCGTAAGAATCTGTGTTTTCTACATTTTTACATCCTTTTCCCGTGTTTCTTGTTACATACTTGCATTTTACCTGAAAACAAGGAAATAACCATAAAAGTATCAAATTCAAGTATTTATAAGACATTTGCAAGTATTGTTATGGGATAATTGACACTAAAAAGTATCAAATATTTGATGTTATCAAATATCCCCCCACTTAACTTCTGCTTGCCCTCAAGTAGACCTGTTAGAATAGTTTATAAAAGGATTTCTCTGATTTAACTCAAAGAAATGGATCTATAAAAGACTTATGCTAAAAACATCAAATCCGAACACCTCACGAAAAGGGGATCAAAAGTCACTCAACTCTCAACTAGTCTAAGTGTTCATTTTTGGGGTGATCGCTCAACTGCACAGTCATAGCATATATTCTTTCATAAGCTTGGGAAGTACACAAATCTGCACAGTTAGAATTAAGGTCTAAACAATTCTTAAAGGCAACATGGGTGACATGTCACAGGTTTTATTGGGTGATATAAGGGTTATGATAGACATGGGATACACATTTAATTGATGTTAAGATAAAAACACAAAAAAATAGTCATATATAATTTGATGTATCCATAATCAGGTACTGTCCATCCATAGTCCAAGTCTTCGAGTGCGAAAATCTGATCATATCATCAAAATAGGTTAGCTAATAATGAGATCTTTGCGGAGCGTGCTAACCCATTCTTCACTGGATGTCTTATAGTTGCACCATCCCCATAATGACTAGGTGGCTTATAGTTGCACCACCTTTTTACTTAGTTAGTTTTTGTTACCAACATCAGGAGTTTAATCACTAGGTGGCTTATAGTTGCATCACCTTTTTTTCCTTTTTTGTTTTACAATACTCCTTTATATATCAAACATCCCCCCACTTAAGATAAACAGTATTGAAAGTGATAATACCGGGGGGTCTTCCATGATCAAAATAATATGTCATCAACGAAAGTGCCAATCTTCGGACCATTTTCCTGAACCATAGACTTAAGTAGCCAGAAATTTTAACTCCAGGATAAATATAGACTACATGGTTGGTTAAGGTGAAATGGTGTAACGAAACATATAATATTGAGTGAAAACATATCTTGCACTAATGATGAGTGCAATAAAAGGGTTTTTATCATGGGAGGTCGACAAGTCAGTGTAACAAGTCGATAAATGCACACATATAGGCTTATTTGGGTGAATTCCTATATGTTGCCTTCTTGAACCATCTAGTCATGCTAATCAATTAGGTCTCGAAATGATGTACATGCCAAGTTTGGTGGATTTTTGTATAATGAGATGAAAACGGAACATTAGGCTTGAACCTCACCAAGTAATAATAAAGGGTAATGTGCATTGGACAAAGATTAATTTTAGTTTAGTAAGAAATTCATGTCAAAAATTTTAAAATTGGCATAAATTTTCAAAGAAAACTAGAAAATCAAAGGCAAGAATAGGTCAAGTGATAATTATACTCCCATACCCCACTTGATTTGTATAATGTCCCTATTGTACATTAAGGAAATGAAATAAATAAAAAAGAGTAGAATTAGAATAAGAAACTCCCCTGAGCTTTTCTTCAAAACATATGAAATGTAATAAGCTGAAGAAAAAATATCCATCTTGAGTAAGCTCAATATCCCAAGTGATAACTAAAACAAACTAATAGCACAAAATCACTCAAAGAGAAATATACAAGAAATACAAACCTAACTCACTTTCGTAGGAATCACAATTGCATTTAGCATATGCAACAAGCCTTTTAAACCACTTGGTGGCCCAAGTGGACGAGTGAAGTCTCGTGAGGGCTTCCAGAGAACATACCCACAAAGTTCATTTAGGTGTACAAGGTTTAGCATTGTATTAAAACTTAATTTAAAGGTTTTTCAGAAAGAGTTTACGACGTAACTCCGATGGTTACGCCGTAATCATGTGGTATATATTTTGGAAAAACTTTAGTTTAATGTTTATGGTGCAACCTTTGTATGGTTTACGTCGTAATTATATTGGTTATGGCGTAACCTTTAGCATTACGCCGTAACTGCTGCTAAATCAGCACAACTACCACATAATTACACTTCGAGTCGGTATTGAGAATTGCCTCCTAGCTGCTGGAACCTGCAAAATAAGGTAAACATGCAAACCAACTAATATACGAGAAATGAAATTTATTGATTAAAAGACGGGTTGTCTCCCGACAAGCACTTTTGTTTATTAACGAGTCTTTAAGTTAGACTCATGCCCACTCTACGTTGTATGCCCTTTAATCTAATCAATAACCTCTTGATCATGCTTGTATTCTTCACCTAACTCAAGGCACCCTCAATAGAACCCTTTTATTGTTTGGTAAGGATGATGGATCCCCCTAGACTTATCTTCATTTCTAATTTTAAAAATGGGTCCCATTGTATTGTGTTGTTTTACTGTTAACTTACCAAATCTTTTTTGGCACATGGCATATTGAATATAGTTTTGTCATCTCCGATTTTTAACCAAAGGACTCCATTAACCCGATCGTCTATAATCCCCACGTGTTCTTGGAAAGGTTATCCAAATAGAACTTCTGTTAACCCTTCTTCTACAAATTCGTTGATGTTTTTGAGAATGATGAAATTAATTAAGAACTGATGACCCCCAATGAATACATGCAAATTTCTAGTGGAAGGATCAAAGTTTACAAACCCTATTTTGCAAGTGATTTGAAGGTTATACGGGCTATCGGGATGGATTTTATTGCTACTGCTTAAAAACTCAGGTTTAACAGGAGATTTAGTCGCCTTGTTGGTCAAGTCCCTGTAATCCAAATCCTATATGTCGTTGATAAGTGCTAAATTGTATACATAAAATACCCAAGATTTTGCCAATAAAAGCCAAAAAAATATGCCAAAAGATGGATATATGTGTGCTTTTGTGTCTCAGTGTGCAGGAAAGGATATCAAAGTCAAAAAGAGTAAAAACGAGCAAAAACCAACAAGAAATGAAGAGACAAGTACAAGAGAGAGATTTGAAGCCAATATCGAAAGCCGGATTAAGACCGTGGTTGAGAAAAGACAAGAAAGTAAAGAAAAGGTCAAAGTTTGAAGTGAAATGACCATTATACCCTTTGAAGAGGATGCAGAATTACTAAACTACCCTTTGGGCCCTTCTATACTATTTGGATCACAAAAATCCAATAAAAGCCCAAAACCAAAAAGCCCATTTTCTTGTTTTAAAACTACAAGGGCCAGAACTGTCAAATTTCAAACTCATTTTATACTACACTATGAAGAAAGAAACACAAGGGCTAGTTGTGTAATATTCCTAAACTTTCAAACATCACGCGGGTCATACTTTTTCCTCTAACCACTTATAACCACTTTTCCCGCCAAATCCCGAACAAACCCAAAACTCTCCAAATCCTTTACCCGTCTCTTCCAACTTACCCCACCTCGTATTTACCATCTCCACGTCATTTTTATGACGTGGCAGCCTCCTATTGGTGCAAACACCTCACCAAAGACTGTCTAGCTCACTGATATCCTACCTCAACCACATCGATCTACAACTAACTCATCAATATTTCTCCTAATACTATCTGAACCCCACCACTAGTATCCCATGACCCACTATGCGCTTCATCGTGCGTTTCAGTTCTTGTTCTATCTCATACAGTCATCCAAGATTTTATCAATGCTTCAGAATCTTTCCCTCTACACAGTGTTAGGCTGCCCTCTGCTGTGTGGACCCCCTTGTGCGAAAAATCCTTCGGGTGTGTAAACACATAGGATGTGATTACTGAAGCGGATTCTTTCTAGGCCTTGTTTAGCAACGTATTGATTATATTATGCTATAGTCATATTTTCAATGTCTACATCGTTGCTCCCATTAGTAGATACAAAGTAATTCTTAGGATAGGGTTGAACGAGGTAGAAATTAAGGGTGTGGAGGAGTGAAGTTATAGAGTTATGGATAGCAAACAGTCTTAACTTTATTCCGGTGGAAGAGTCACATCCCCTCATTATAATATGTTAGACTTCTTCTTGGGAATTTGCTCGAACGTCGTCCATTTTTCCTTTTCTTTTTCTGCTTCATATACTAAATTTACTCGTCAAGCGTCATGTTCTCCAATACAGGATCCATTCCCCGATTCCTGAAAATCAAAACAAGATACAGATGCTTGATTGTGCTCTTCACAGAAAGTAAATTACTGAAATTAAAATATATAAAAAACTCAAACTTAAGACCTAATTAGATCCCCGGAAATGCGCAGAAAAACTTGATGCGTATTTGTAATTTTAAATATTAATTTATCAAGTTTTAAATTTATAAAACTCTATCTACATGACAACACACTAACGGGCAGAGAACCCAATCGTGAGTAGTGTAGTTTTGGAAAATCTGAGGTCGTCCCAAGAGCTAAAAGGCAGTTACAAATCTGAGTTTAAGTTGGTTGTCACGTTTTAAAAGTTGTTTTGATGAAAAGAATAGAACTTAATTGGAATGAACTAGGTACGAAAGAAGAGAAGGAGATACGGTCCTAATTATTTATTAATTAATCTAATGATCCACTTATTCTACTTAATGTGAAAGCGAGGATTGAAAGATCATCTAATCCTCAATTATCTCGCAAATCCCAGCCCCTATAGCCTTTATAGTAACAGGGATTTGTCCCACTAGTCATGGTGAGCGAGCATCATATTTGGCATTTTATTGTCTAAAGTAAATATTACCCAATCCAACTAATTAGCAAAGAAGTAAATGATTCATAATGATAATTAATTAGATATGCTTAGCCTAAAAAACGTATTCATTACAATCATATTATCGTATTTAATGATAGTAATGAAAACATGTTAATCAACCAAATTGTTGATGATGTGATGATGATCGGGACCGGATTCTTCCTTCTTGAAAGGCTGGAGAGTGCTGAAAATGACTTGATGAGATGTCCCAATCGTCCCCTCAGATGGGAGGGAGAAGGATGACTCTTAAGGCTGAATTCGGCCCCTATTTATAGGCTTCTGAGGGTGTTACGGCGTAACTGATTTGTGGGTTACGCCGTAACCTTGCTGATGTCGACATTCCAAAGTATAGGCAAAAATGGACTTTATGGCGTAACTAATTTTTGGTTACGCCATAACGAAAGTTTATGGCGTAACCAATTTTTAGTTACGCCGTAACGAAAGTTTATGGCGTAACCAATTTTTGGTTACACCGTAAATCCTTCAGCAAACTTGTAGTAAATGCAATTTGACTTCAGATTGGTTACGGTGTAACCACTGTTGGGGCTTGAAAGACTTCAAGGACACTTAAGGTTACTACTACTCAGGTACATAATGGAAATTATACTAAGTAGTTAGTACTGGTAGTATAATGTTACATGCTAGTTAGCTAATGTTAGTATAATATTAGTACTGTTAGTATGAAGTTACTACTGCCAGTAGAAGTTAAGACTGCTCAGAGTTGAAGACTGAAAATATGCTAAGTTATTAATGTTACTAGTACAAAAGTTACTACTGTTAGTGTAACTTAGTACTGCTAGAGTAAAGTTACAACTGTTAGCATAAAGATTAGTACTGCTGGTACTTACTACTGCTTATGATCAATTAGTGCTGCTGGTTATAAAGATACAACTGTTGCTGACTTACAACTGTTTGAAGACTTACTACTGTCAAGAGGATAAAGACAGAGTAAAGAGATAAAGTTTGAGTGGAAAACAAGAATACTTACGAAGATAAGTATTAAAGTTATATTTGTAAAAGATATGTATAACTTATTTGAGTAGGAGATTGTGTGTAATTATAGAAAAGATTATGATATGTTAGGAAGGTATTGTAAACCTTGTAGGACTCCTTGGTTGTAGAAAAAGGAAGGTCCTAGGTTAGAAAAGGATTCTTCAATTTTCAATATCTCATAGCAGTTTTCCATAGAATTCGTAGCTTCAAGGTTGTAAACCCTATCACTAAGTTAGAGTGATCATATTAATATATTGAAGCGTGTTGTGTTATATCTTTGTGTCAATCATAATTCACTGTTTGATTGAATATACTTCTTAGTGATATAAGCTAGATTCCGCATAGCTTATATCATTCAAATCAAAGTTTCATTCTTAGTATTTTTGGATTTATCCAAGCGTACTAAACCTTACAAGCTAAGGAGTTAAAGATCTATTCATTGGGATCAACAAGTGGTATCAAAGTTTGTTGTGAAGCTTTAAATAAGAAGAATCAACCAATTCATCCAAGATCTATTTTTTTGGTGACAAGATGGAGGTAGGAACCACCACTAACAATAATCTGACTGCAAGACTACCTATCCTCAACCCAGGAGACTATGACCTCTGGCTTATGAGGATAGAATAATACTTCCTGATGACTGTCTACTCTCTATGGGAAGTAATCAAGAATGGGAACAAAGTGCTTAGAAGGACTGTTGGAACAGTTGAACAGGAATATGAACCAACCACTGCTGAAGAAAAATAGGATAGAAGAAATGAAATGAAAGCAAGAGCAACCTTGTTGATGGCACTTCCAAACAAAGACCAACTGAAGTTCCCAATCATAATTCAAGATGCAAAAGTTGCTAATGGAGGCTATAGAGAAAAGATATGGAGGGAACAAGGAGTCCAAAAAGGTTCAGAGGACACTTCTTAAACAACAATATGAGAACTTTGCTGCATTAAGTTCTGAATCAATGGATCAAACCTTTGATAGGTTACAAAAACTTATCAGTCTGCTGGAGGATCCAAGAGAAGTCAATTAATAGGAGGATTTGAACCTAAGCTCTTGAGATAGTCTTCCATCTGAATGGAAGGACTCTAGCTTTAATCTGGAGAAAATTAAGGGGAAAAAATTGAACATTAGCCTGGATGACTTGTATAATAACCTTAGTAATTATGAACCTGAAATTACAGGTTCATCAAGCACAAGTCAAAATACACAGAATGTGGCCTTTGTCTCTAACAGTACTAACAAAGCAGATGATACTGCTCATGGAGTTAGTACTGCTCATGGAGTTAATACTACTCATACTCAAGGTAATGGTGTTAACACTACATGTCTAGATAATCTTTGTGATGCTGTGATTTGTGCTTTCCTTGCAAGTCAACAACTTCGGCAACTTTTACTCAGAAGATCTGGAACAACTTCATCCTGATGATCTGGAAGAAATGGATCTTCAATGGGAGATGGCCATGTTGACAATCAGAGCAAGAAGGTTTATCAAGAGAACTGGGAAGAAGCTGGACATAAAATGGTACAAAGAGTTTGGTTTTGAACAGGTCAAAGTGGATGCTTCAACTGTTATTAAACATGGGGGACTCTTTGCAAGAGTATGTAAGGTTTCCATAAATCAGGATTCTAAGGAAGAGAAAAATAATAGAGAACTATTGCAGTGGAGACTCTACTCGAATGGCCTGATAGCTCGGATGGAATTGGAGGATATGATTGGAGCTACCAGAGTGAAGAAGAGCAACCAACAAACTATGCATTGATGGCATTTACATCCTTTGGAAGCTCTTCTAGTTTAGATTCTGAGGTAGATTCTTGTTCCAAAACATGTGTAAAGCTTATGCTTCTCTTAAAGAACAATATGATAATTTGTCTTCTGATTACAAAAAGTCTCAATTTAACTTAGTATCTTATAAAGCAGGTTTAGAATCAGTAGAAGCTAGACTAGCACACTATAAGAAAAATGAGACTGTGTTTGAAGAGAGCATAAATGTTTTAAAACTTGAAGTTAGACTAAGAGATAATGCCTTAAATGAATACAAAATGAATTTGGAAAAAGTGAAAAAAGACAGAGATCAGTTAAAACAAACATTAGAAAAGTTTCAAAATTCATCCAAGTCTTTAAATAACATACTGGAAAGTCAAGTAATTGATAAATCTAAAACAGGACTAGGATATGATGCAGCTACTGCAGCTTCTCCTGCAGTAGAAAGTTTTGTGAATTTAACTGATAAGTCTGGATCAGATAAGGGATATCATTCAGTTCCCCCACCTCTAATAGGAAATTTCTTTACCTCGCAACCTGATCTTACCTTTTATGGATGAAATTATTGAATGTGAAAATTTGGCTGTTACTACTATTTTTGCAACCCTGAATGTTAATGACTGTTAATGATAAGGGTGTTTCAAACATAATTGAATCTAATGCTAATAGGATGAACAACACTAGTGCTCCCAATCATTGAGGGATTAGAACTACTGATGATGAAAGTTAGATAGATTATACTGTTAGACCTAGCACTGAAAAGATAAAATCTGTTAAGACTGTTAGGGAAACAGAAGCTTCTATACAAAATCTAAAGGGTAGCCAAAGAAATTGGAATAATTTATGTCCTAAAGACTAGGAAATGATTTAAAATGACAAATCAAAGCTTGTTATACTTGTGGTAGCGTCTCGCGAGCATCTACATTATATGTGTGATAGAAAGGTTGTAAGGCCTGCATGGAACAACTCAAGTAGGGTGAATCACAAAAACTTTTCTAATAAAACGTCTCACCCTCACCCCAAAAGAAGCTTTGTTCCACAAGCAGTTTTAACTAGGTCAGGGAAACTTAGTACTGCCAGTGCAACGGTTAATACTGTTAGATCAGTTAATACTGCTAACACAAAAGCAGTTAAACTGCTAGACCAGTTAATACTGCGCCTCAAACAAACTATGAATTTCATCCTGATCTTAAAATAATTCCTTCAAAAGGGTATTCACAAAGTTCAAGGCCTTTTAATAGACATTTTGTAAACAAGAATAGTATTACCAAAACAAATGTTAATACTGTCAGTGTAAAACATACTACTGCTAGGGATAGAGCAGTAGTAAGAAAAAATAAGGAAAAAGGGGCTAATGCTGTTAAGGCCTCAGCATGCTAGGTTTGGAAAGCCAAAAACAGCAGTGCATCAACTACATTTAAGAAATTTTCTTACGGCAGATCCAAGTCTATCATGGCTTGGATCCCTAAAAGAGTCTAAAGTCTCTTATTTTATGTGCAGGGCAACCCACAACAGAAGGAGTACAAAGAAAAAGGAGTTATTGACAGTGGTTGTTCCAGGTACATGACAGGAAACAAGTGCTATCTTGATGAATATGAAGATTATGATGGTTGATTTGTTCCTTGTTGATGGTAATGGTTGAATCTCTGGTAAAGGAAAATCAATACAGGATACAACTGGATTTGTGTGATGTGTATTTGTAAGGAGCTTAAGTATATTCTGTTCTGTAGTCAAAAATATGTGACAAAAGTAACCAATGTTCTTTTTATGACACTGAGTTGTCTTGTCTTTTCTTCTAACTTTAGCTACTGATGAATGTCAAGTATTGGCTAAGAGTTCTATGGAAAGGACACATTATAGTGTGGACCTAAAGAGTTTGTTCCAACTGGAGGTTAACTTGTTCATCCTGCTAACGGCCACAATTGATGAATTCTAATACATGGCCATAGGAAGGCTTGGACACATTATTTTAAAAACAATGATTAATTTTGTGAAAGGGAACACCTTGTCAAAGGTATACCTTCAAAGATTTTTTGAAATTGATCTTCTTTTGTGTTACCGTTAGAAAGGAAAGCAACATAAAGCCTCCTATAAGACCAAGCTTGTGAACTCAATCAGCAAACCCTTAAATATGCTTCATATGGACTTGTTTGGTCCTACAAATGTTAATAGTTTAATGAAAAAATCTTATTGCCTAGTAGTTACTGATGACTTTAGTAGATTTTCTTGGGTATTCTTTTTGGCCATTAAAGATGAGACTAGTGGGATTCTAAAGACATTCATAACAGGAAATAAAGATAATCAAACTTGAATCATTAAAGTAAAAGTTATCAGGAGTGACAATAGAATTGAGTTTAAGAATAGTATAATGAACCAGTTTTGTGAAAAGAAGGGGATTAAGAGGGAATTCAGTGTGGCCAGGACTCCTCAGTAACATGATGTAGCTGAGAGGAAGAATATAACACTGATAGAGGCTGCAAGAACAATGTTAGTAGATTCTAAGTTGCCAACCACCTTTTGGGCAGAAGCAGTTAATACTGCTTGCTATGTGCTAAATAGGGTCTTAGTTTTATGCTCATAAACAGACACCTTATGTACTTATTCGTGGGAAGCCTCACTGATAGATTTCATGAAAACCTTTTGGGGTGTTCCTTGTTACCATCTTAAATACCATGGGATCATTAGGCAAAGTTTGATGGTTATAGCTTATGTGGATATTTTGTTGGATTTTCTATGGTTAGTAAGCTTATGCGAGTATTTAACAAGAGGAAAGGATAGTTGAAGAGACCTTAAATATTAGATTTCTTAAAAATACACCTAATGTGAAAGGAAATGGTCCAGACTGGCTTTTTGATATTGATTCTTTGACAATATCTATGAATTATGTACCAGTTGTAGTAGGGAACAAAACTAATGGTATTGCAGAAACCAAAGATAACACTATTGCATGTCAAGCTCAAAAGGAAAAAGAACATACACAAGAATACATCCTGATACCTATTTGCACAACTGATCCATCAATCTCTCAAAGTCATAAAGATAGAGAAAGGGATACTAGTATGAAGCCTACATAAGTAGATGAAAATGAAGCATCAGATACAAGTTGGAAGGATGATGAAGCAACTAATGGTATTGCAGGAACTAAAGATAACACTAATGGGATTAATACTGTTAGTACACCTATTAGTACTGATGGACCAACAGTTGATACTGCTGTTCCATCACCACCAGTTAATACTGCTGGACCTTCTGGTAGTACTGCCAATGCATTTGAAGAACATCTTTTTGAAAGATTCTCTCCTTTCAAAATGCATTTTCCCTTCCACCTGTTCCAAATATATCTTCAATGGATAATACTGGCATCTTTGGAAATGCTTATGATGATGAAGATGGAAGAAGAGGTTGATATGAACAATGTAAATTCATCTTATACAGTCCCTGATACTTCTTTCACCAAATTTCACAAAGATCATCTGAATGATCAGGAGTGGAAGTTTAAAAACTCCTGTACAAACAAGACACATGACCAAGACAAATGAAGAACATGGTTTGATCTCCTCAGTTCACCAGCTTAGGAGAACAAATCACAAAGATTTTCAGAATTGTCTGTTTGCCTGTTTCTTATCTCAAATGGAACCCAAGAAACCAGTTCAAGCCTTAAAAGATCCAAGCTGGGTGGAAGCAATGCAGGATGAGCTTCTACAATTTAAACTACTAAAAGTTTGGACCTTAGTTGATTTACCTAGAGACAAATGGGCAATTGGTACTAAATGGGTTTTTAGAAACAAGAAGGATGAAAGAGGCATAGTGGTGAAGAACAAAGCTAGACTGGTTGCTCAGGGTCATACTCAAGAGGAAGGTATAGATTATGATGAAGTCTTTGCACCAGTTGCAAGGATTGAAGCCATAAGATTATTTCTGGCTTATGCTTCCTTCAAAGATTTTGTAGTCTACCAAATGGATGTGAAGAGTGCTTTTCTATATGGAAAGATAGAAGAGGAGGTGTATGTCTGTCAACCTCCTGGTTTTGAAGATCCACACTTTCTAGATAAAGTCTACAAGGTAGAAAAGGCTCTCTATGGACTACATCAGGCCCCAAGAGCATGGTATGAGACATTGTCAACTTATCTATTGGAAAATGGTTTTCACAGGGGACAAATTGATATAACTTTGTTCATTAAAAGGCATAAATATGATATCCTGCTAGTACAGGTTTATGTTGATGATATCATCTTTAGATCAACCAAGAAACATATGAGTAATGAATTTGAAACACTAATGCATGATAAGTTCCAAATGAGTTCTATAGGAGAACTTTCTTTCTTTTTGGGACTTCAGGTTAAACAAAAGAGTGATGGGATCTTTATTAGCCAAGATAAATATATGGCTAAGATTTTGAAAAAGTTTATTTTGCCTCAGTAAAGATAGAAAGCACTTCAATGGAGACAAATAAGGCATTGATAAAAGATGAAGAAGCTAAGGATGTGGATGTTCACTTATATAGATCAATGATTAGATCATTAATGTACTTAACAGCTTCTAGACCAGACATTATGTTTGCTGTTTGTGCTTGTGCAAGGTTCCAAGTTACTCTAAAGACTTCACACCTTAATGCTGTGAAGAGGATCTTTAGATACTTAAAAGGCCAACTTAAATTTGGCCTTTGGTATCCTAGAGATTCACCATTTAACTTGGAAGCTTTTTCTGATAGTGACTATGTTAGAGCTAGTATTATCTTTGATAACTTGTTGCCTTTGAGATGTCTCTTCCTGTTATGTTATCTATAAGATAGTTATACACGATTCCTTATTAATCGGAAGAATTCTATATACACTAGCTATGCAAATATGATTTGAGCTTGACTTAATTCATATTCTATCCGTGACACTGCTATATTCTCCATACAGACAAACTAACTAGCATAGTGTTGTTTTATGCATGAGGTTGTGCCATGCACAAATGGGAGAAATCTTAATTGTGTGCAAGGTACAACTCAGAACAATATGACTAATGATTTTTCTTGACTGAAGTAAGAAAACTAATATCTTACTAGTACTTCTACACATAAAATGTATGTTGCCTTATTAAGAACATATGTCAAGATAAAAAAGTAAGCTACATGATTATGTTTTCTTGCAAAGTAATAAACATGGGGTTCGAAATTAACTTGAAATTACTATTGAGGTTAAGAGTCGGGACACATATTGTAACACCCCCAAATAGGGTTGCAGCGGAATATGGTTTTGAGAGTGTTACATCATAGATCAATAGCACAAGATATGAGAAAGACCTCTATATGAGTCGTTTGAAAATGATACATTGGATTAAATAAATTGTTTGATACAAAAACCCATAACTTAACTTGTTCATCCTTAAAAAGTGTAAAGATTTGAATACATAACAAATACTCTAAAATGTAATGCACTTAAATCTTTATGATAATGTGACTCCAAAATGGTGACCACCAATGTATCCTTGTTCTTGCCTTATTGACCTGAGAAAAACATGCTTTAAAACGTCAACATAAAGTTGGTGAATTCACAGGTTTAAGTAATGTATAAAGTAGGACCGGAAGATTTCCAGGTATAAGACATGTAACACATACAATATCTCAAAATGTAATTATGAAATGCACTAAGATCATGACACTAAAGCTACAACATATATGTATATGCAAGTTAATGCAAATAATGTGCCCGTGTAGATGTTCAACTCGCAACATCTAAATTGTTCCGACATGGTATACACTCGTCATTTCGGTACCACCGAAACTAGTGATCACTACCCACCCAAAAGGGGATGTCAATCCCAAATAGATCTATTCATAACATTCGAGCTTACAATCTAGTAATTAACAATTCATGATTCATAGGCATAGTGGGTTATAGCTACTTAGGCAAACTCGTAATTTTGTTTAAAGTGTACTTGCATCCATGATGTGTCGTTGTGTGGTGTATATTTTTATGATTCAAGTTTCAAATTTATATTTTTCAGACTTAACCAAAAACAACACTTTAACGGGTAATGTACCTGGTCGGTTGTAGATTCGTGGTAAGTAGGGTGTCAAACACTTGAAGCGAGGATAAATCTCTTAATTTATTTATATTTTGGTTATCTAATCGAAGTTATTCTAATCTAGTTCAAACCTATGCTAATCCTATGTTAGTTCTAATCCTAATTCTAACAAGTAACAGGGGGTTTTAGCCTGAGAGAGTGGCACGGGTTTATTTGGTGACTACAATCAATTCAAGATGCTTTAACCCATGCAAGCAAATTAACAGAAGATAAAAGAGCGGTCGAGCCTTATAATAGAAAACTGTATTA
>BQNB010013341.1:0-56298 GCA_026074375.1 Tanacetum coccineum | reverse complement strand
AAATTTGATAGGAAGGCTGATGAGGGGTTCTTTGTTGGATACTCTATAAATAGCAAAGCTTTTAAGGTATTTAACACTAGAACTAGGAAGGTAGGGGAAAACCTGCACATAACCTTTCTTGAAAACAAACCCAATGTTGCAGGGAGTAGACCAGATTGGCTCTTTGATATTGATTTACTAACAAACTCTATGAATTATGAGACAGTTACTGCAGGGAATCAAGCTAATAAGAAAGCAGGTATCAAGGATAATGTTGATGCAGTACCTACTCAACAATATATTCTGCTACCATTACTTTTTGATAGTCCACAGAGCTCAAAGGATGCAGTTACTGATGATGCTGGTAAAAAGACTAATAAAGAACCAGCAAATGAAGGTGAAAGAAATGGTCATGATAAAGAAGGAGGAGCTTCAAATAAAGAAATTAACCAGAATGTGCAAGATTTTAGAGCTGAATTGGATAATTTGCTTGTTCAACAGAAGGAAGGTTATGCTAATAACACTAACAGAGATAGTACTGTTGGTCCATCTGTTAGTACTGCTGGGCAAAATATTACTAATACTGATGATCTTCCTACTGATCCTCTCATACCTGATTTGGAGGATACTGGTATCTTTAGTGGTGCATATGATGATGAAGATGTGGGTGCAGAGGCTGACCTTAACAACTTCGGAATCACCATGAATGTCAGTCCTATTCCCACAACTAGAATTCACAAGGATCATCCTAAGGATCAGATCATTGGAGACATAAATTCAGCTACTCAAACAATGAGGATGACCAAGATTTCTGAAGAACTTGCTATGGCCAGTTACATCAAAAATCAGAGGAGAACAAATCACAAAGATTGTTGGGAATTATGCATTCCTGACTTAGTACCGTTAGTTATATTAGTTAGTACTGCTAGTTGTAATTTGTACTGACAGTACAAAATGTTAGTACTAATCAGATAGTTAGTACCGTTAGTATAAAATAGTTAGTACCGTTTATGAGATATGCATGAGATATCTTAGGAAAGGATATGCATGATCTTTATACGCATTTTGTAAAGCGCATTAGGGTTTCCTTAGTCTATAAAAGGAACCCTAGGCATAGTTAGTAGATATACTTCTACACAGATCAATAGAGATCAATTAGCGATCATAGTCTTTGTAATCTGTAACCTAGGCAGATTCAAGTGATAATATAAAGTTCTTTTGTAATTTTTAATATTGTTCTTCTTAGCATTATTGATTAGTTTCCGCATAATTAATAGTGTTCAAATCAGTGTTTCATTATTGTTGCTTAAGAATTATCTAAAGGAACAAACCCTTTACAAGCTAAAGGTTAAGATCTATTCAGTAAACGATCCAACAAGTGGTATCAGAGCTTGTGTGGAAACTTTGAATAAGAAGAACTCAATTGTAAGATGGCAGAACAAGACATTTCTCCACCCACTATCACAGAAATGAAAATCCCTATCATCAGGAAGGGAGAATATGATATTTGGAGCATGAGAATGCGCCAATATATCTGTTATACAAACCATAACCTATGGGATGTGATTGTCAATGGAGATCTAGAAGAAGAGGCTGCACCATCAGGAGACCAATCTGCTCCTCCTGCTCCTAAGACTGCCAAACAACTGGCTGCCAAAAGGAATCAGGAAAGAGTTAAGAGCATCTTGCTTTTAGCAATACCTGATGAATACATACCAATCCTAATTTTCATAATGTTCCTCAGACTGCTAAAATCTCTCTGGCATGAAATCAAATCAAGGTTTTGAGGTAATGAAATCCAAACAAAAGATGTAAAGAATGTAATCTAAAACATCAGTTTGAAAACTTTACTACTGCATCAAATGAAAGTGTGGATAAGGCTTATGAAAGGTTCCAAAAACTCATAAGTCAATTGGAGGTTCATGGTGCTCCAGTATCAAAGGAAGATATCAACCAAAAGTTTCTAAGAAGTCTTCCTCCTTACAGGAGTCAAGAAATTATTTCCTTAATCATGAGAAATAAGCCAGACATAGACCAAGTTAATATTGATGATCTCTACAACAACCTTAGAGTCTATGAA
The DNA here is from genome assembly GCA_026074375.1 of Tanacetum coccineum. Lineage (NCBI taxonomy): Eukaryota > Viridiplantae > Streptophyta > Magnoliopsida > Asterales > Asteraceae > Tanacetum > Tanacetum coccineum. The sequence goes on along the minus strand of BQNB010013341.1, from coordinate 54,239 downwards.
GATGAGATGAAAAAGTTTTCAAGTTCCACATCTAATTATCAGAACTTGGCTTTTCTTTCCTCTGAGAATACTAGCAGCACTAATGAAGTTAGTTCTACCAGTGGAAACTTTGAAGTTAATACTGCTGGAGGAAGTAGTTCATCAAATCAAGTTTCATCTACTCCATGTGCTGATGAAGTAGTGTGCTCTTTCTTTGCACATCAGGCAACCAGTCCTCCACTTGATAATGAGGATTTACAGCAAATTGATCAAGATGACTTAGAAGAATTGGATATTCAACAACAGGTGGCCATATTGACTGTCAAAGTGCAGAGATTCGTTAAGAAGACATGAAGAAACTTGGATTTCAAAGGAAAACAACCGTTGATAAGTCAAAAGTTGAGTGCTACAACTGTCAAAGGAAAGGGCACTTTGCTAAGGAATGCAAATCAAGAAGAAACCAAGGGAAAAGATCTAATGATGATAATGGCAGGAGGAATGCAACAACAAATGAACCATCATCACAAGCACTAGTGGCTCAAGATGGTCTAGGAGGATATGACTGGAGCAATGATTTTGATCTAGAACCAGTCAACTATGCTTTAATGGCCATCTCCTCTTCAAGCTCATCAAGTTCTTCTGATAATGAGGTACAAAAAAAGTTTCAGAGCATGTCTTTAATCTTTTAAAACTCTTCCAAAAGAATTATGATTAGTAAAGAGAAAAACATAGCACAGGAGCAAGACTAGGAAATTCAGGGTTATGAGTTGCCTTAGCGTTACTAGAATCTAGATACTTGTAGCAAGGAAAGATGAACTGGCTTGGGGTGAAAAATATGAGTTTCAAAACTATGAGCTTAAGTGCAAAGAAATAAAAATTGACAACCTTAAAATGGAACTAGAAAAAGTTGTTAAGGAAAGAGATGAGTTGAAATTTAAGACAAAAAATGGGAAGAATCATCCAAGAATCTAACTGAATTACTCAACAGTCAAATGAGTGCTAGAGATAAAACTAGTTTAGGATATGGCACACAATTGAGTGAAATGAGTAACAGGTCTGAAACTGATAGTGAGATTAGTATGAGTGTTTTTGATGTGAGATCAAGTGATGAAGAAAACACACCAGCAAATGATAGGTTCTACAAAGCAGATGGGTATCATGCTGTTCCCCCTCCTATTACAGGGAACTTCCTAACCTCAAGAGCTGACATATCGTTTGCAGGTTTAGATGAATATGCCATTAGGAAGAAAATCATTGAGTCAAAAACAACTAAGCATAATACTAAAACTAGTGAACCTCAAACCAGTGAGACTGTAGTAAATATTGAAAAACTTAAGTCAGTCTCTGATTCAGTTGTGCCTAAACTAAAGATAATCAGGGATAAAGTAATCATTGAAGATTGGAATTCAGATAATGAGGATGATGTGTTTGAAGTGAACACAGTTAGTCCTGGTAAGACTAATAAGACTCAAACAGTTAAAACTAGAGTTGATAAAATTGGTCAAACTTCTCAAAAACAAGGAATTGGATTTAAGAAAGTAAAATCTTGCTTTGTCTATAAGTACTGACCATTTGATCAAAGATTGTGATTTTTATGCCAAAAAGAGTCCAGAACCTAAGTTGAAAACTGTGGTCAATACTGGTCAAAGGGTGGTCAAACCAGTATGGGATAATGCTAAAAGGGTTAATCATTACCCACATTTAAGTAAGGGACATTTTGTCCCCATCAGAGTACTAACAAAGAAACAGGTTTGCATAGGCCAAGTTTAGTATTGCTAGGATGTTAGTAAGCTAGGCCAAGTGTTAGTACACTAGGTTGTTTGTACTAGCTAGGCCAAATGTTATACTGCTAGGGCCTGTGTTTTATGCCTACCTGACCTACTGTAACCCAAGATGGACAATGTTAAGGACAAGAGGCTCTGTTACCTATTAAGAGGTCTTACTACACAAAACCAGCTTTTAGACCAGTTTATAGACCCAAAGACTTAAAACCTGATGTGAAAACTTTTAGGGTTAAAAACATGACTACTATTGGGACAAGGGCAGTAGTTAGTAAGGGTAAGGTGGAAAATGTCCTTAAGAAGGCTAAATGGGTATGGAGGCCAAAGATGAATTACCAGGATCATGTGTACAAATATAATGGCTCTTACATGCTCAAGAAGTTTGAGTATGTAGACCCAAAAGGGATTTCCAAGTCAGTATTGACTTGGATCCCTAAGAGATACTAATTCTCTTACCTTTTGTGTAGGGCAATCTAGAGATCTTGTTATAGGATTATGCAGTGGTGGATAGTGGTTGCTCTAGCCATATTACTGGCAACAAAGCTTATCTTTCATAATATGAAGATTTTAATGGAGGCTTTGTGGCTTTTGGAAGTGATCCCAAAGGAGGTAAAATAACGGGTAAAGGTAAAATCAAAACTGCTAATTTAGACTTTGATGATGTTTACTTTGTAGATGAACTTAAGTTTAATCTTTTCTCTGTCTCACAAATGTGTGACAAGAAAAATAGTGTCCTTTTTACTGAGTCTGAATGCCTTATCTTGTCTCCTAGCTTTAAGCTTCTTGATGAAAGTCAAGTTGTTCTTAGAGCTCCTAGAAAAGATGGTGTGTACAGCTTGGATTTAAAGAACATTGTTCCTTCTGGAGGTATAACTTGTTTATATGCAAATGCAACAGCAGATGAGTCTAAATTGTGGCACAGGAGATTAGGTCATGTAAATTTCAAAAATATAAATAAACTTGTTAAAGGTCACCTAGTTAGAGGTTTACCTTCAAAAGTTTTTATGAATGACCACACTTGTGTTGCCTGCAAGAAGGGTAAGCAACATAAGGCCTCCTGTAAGGCCAAGTTAGATAGAATCATCAGAAAGCCCCTAGAATTACTTCACATGGACTTATTTGGACCTGTCTCTATAGAAAGCATCAACAAGAAAAGGTACTGCTTGGTTGTGACTGATGATTTCAGCAGATTTAGTTGGGTATTTTTCTTAGCTACAAAGGATGAAACATCTGAAATCCTTTGTAATCTTATCATAGGCTTAGAAAAACAATTGAATCATCATGTTAAAATCATTAGGTTTGATAATGGGACAGAGTTTAAGACTATGCTTATGATGAATTCGTGCTAAGAAAGGAATCAAAAAGGAGTTTAGTGTAGCTAGAACTCTCCACAGCAGGAATGGTTGTTGCAAAAAGGAAAAACAGGACCCTAATTAAGGCAGCTAGAACTATGTTAGCAGACTTACTTTTACCTATCCTTTTTGGCAGAGACAAGCCAGAGGATCAGTTAATACTGGCTTGTTATGTACTGTATTGGGTCATTATGACCTAAACCTCAAAACAAGACACCTTATGAACATATTTATAGGTAATATCACTCCTTGATATTAGTCTTTCATGAGGACCCTTTTGGGTGCCCCTTAACTATTTTGAACATCTTAGATTCCTTAGGGAAATTTAATAGGAAATCTGATAAAGGTTATTTTCTTGGATACTCTACCTCTAGTAAAGCCTTTAGAGTATACAACAAAAGGACCAAAAGGGTAGAAGAGAATTTGCACATTAATTTTCTTGAAGATCAACCAAATGTGGCAGGAATTGGTCCTAATTGGGTATTTGATCTTGATTTTCTTACCAATTCAATGAATTATATTCCTGTTAGTGTAGAAAATCAGGTTAATGTGGATGCAGGTACACAAGATTCTTATGTTACAGGTTCATCAGGAAAAGATAAAAGACCTACTCAGGAATACATACTACTTCCACTACAACCTCATAGGACAAGGATTCTAGTAAAGGATGCTGTTCAGGATACACAAGAACAACCTTCTGAAAATGCTTCTCCAGACAAGGATATACAAGATTTAGAAGATGTTATTGATAAGGAAGGACAACATCAGATGCCAGAAGATGACCAAGTCTGGCAAGATGAACTTGAGATGATGGTTACTCAAGAATTGGTTGCTAATTGCTCATGACACGATGTTTCATTGAAAGCCTTCTTGAAGAAGAAAAAGAGGAGGATTGCTGTCCCAAAAGAATGGAGCTCAAGCATACCAATACTATCCAACTTAGTACATGATAGGCCAGTTGTTTTGTACCTGATAGATATTTGTCATGTACTGGATAGTTATAACACAACAATGTTAGTGCTGATAGTACTCCACAGGTTTGCAAATGCTGATGAAATCATCATTTGTCTATCTTGAGGCTAAATAACCATTGATGCCATCTTCTCTCCTTAATTTTGATTTACCATTGATTCCAAATATGCCTGGGCTTGGAGATGCTTTTTGATTACTCTCCCAAATGATGGAATATTCAATGAAGCTTATGATGATGATGAAGATGTGGGTGTAGTGTGGCTTTGGGAGTTTCAACAAATGGGGATAACACCATTGCTGTCAGTCCTTTTCCACACACTAGAATTCATAAGGATCTCCAAAGGACAAATTCTAAGAGATCCTACATTAGCAGTTCAAACAAGAGGGAAGATTCAAAAGGCTTCTTCAGCACAACAAGCCTTAGTAAGTTACATTCATAGACAGAATAGAACAAACCACAAGGATCATCAGAACTGTTTGTTTTTATATTTTCTCTGTCAAGAAGAACCCAAGTCTATATCACAAACCTTAAAGGATGAAAGCTGGGTTGAAGCAATGCAAGAGGAATTGCTCCAGTTCAAGTTACAACAGGTTTGGATACTTGTGGATTTGCCTTTTGGAAAGAAGGCAATTGGCACTAAGTGGGTTTTCAAAAAGAAGAGAGATAAGAGAAACATTGTTGTGAAGAATAAAGCCAGGCTTGTAGCTCAAGGTCATAGACAAGAAGAAAGAATAGACTATGATGAGGTTTTTGCACCTGTTGCTAGAATAGAGGCAATCAGGCTGTTCTTAGCCTTTACATCATATATGGAATTTCTTGTCTATCAAATGGATGTTAAAAGTGCTTTTCTCTATGGCACAATTAAAGAAGAGGTGTATGTTCATCAACCTCCAGGCTTTGTTGATCTTGTTCATCCAAACAAAGTCTATAAGGTGGTTAAAGCTCTTTATGGTCTACATCAAGCTCCTAGAGCATTTGGTATGACACTCTATTTTTCCTGCTGGAGACATGGTCTTTAGATGATCTGTTACCATAGACAAAACCTTGTTTATCAAGAAGAATAAGAGTGACATTATGTTAGTCCAATTCTATGTGGATGACATCATATTTGGCTCTACTAAGAAGTCTATGTGTACTAAATTTGAAGAAGTTATGCACAAAAGATTCCAGATGAGTTCCATAGGAGAGCTTACATTCTTTTTGGGACTACAGGTGAAGTAATAACCTGATGGAATCTTCATTAGTCAAGACAAGTATGTAGCTGACATTCTCAAGAAGTTTGATTTTTGCTTCATCAAAACAGCTACTACTCCTATTAAGTCAAACAAGCCCTTGGTTAAAGATGAAGATGGTGTAGAGGTAGTTATGCATGAATACCGATCAATGATTGGCTCCCTGATGTATTTGACTGCATCAAGGCCAGACATCATGTTTGCTGTTCGTGCCTGTGCAAGGTTTCAAGTCACTCTAAAAGCTTCCCATTTATATGTTGTAAAGAGGATCTTTAGATATCTCAAACATCAACCCAAATTAGGGTTATGCTATCCTAGGGATTCCCCTTTTGAACTAGAAGCTTTCTCAGATAGTGATTATGCAGGATCCAGCCTTGACAGGAAATCAACAACTGGTGGATGTTAATTTCTTGGTAGAAGAGTCATATCTTGGCAGTGCAAAAAGCAGACAATTGTGGCAATTTCTACTACTGAGGCAAAATATGTTGCAGCTGCTTATTGCTGTGGGAAAATACTATGGATACAAAACCAAATGATGGATTATGGCTTTAACTTCATGAACACCAAAATCCATATTGACAATGAGAGCACCATATGTGTTGTCAAGAATCCAGTTTATCACTCAAGAACCAAGCACATTGAGATTCGACATCACTTCATAAGGGATTGTTATGAGAAGAGATTGATAGATGTTCTCAAGATTCACACTGACTCAAAAGTTGCAGACCTTCTCACCAACGGATTTGATGTTACCATGTTTAACTTCTTAGTGGTCAGCATTGGAATGTTAAACTTGTAGTTACATTTGAGGGGAGGTTAACTTGTACAGATTGTAAAGACTAGTAACTACTTCTAGTTTACATTAATACTGATAGGGTATTAATACTGGTAGTTCAGATTTAGTTAGTTCAAATTCATGGTATATTGTAGCATTTTTCTTGTTTTTGCACTAACTTTTCAGGATAAGTACTATGTATTAGAGTTAATTCTAGTAGTCTACAAGTTCATTCTGGTGGACTACTTGTTAATTCTGTGGACTTAAAGTTAATTCTGGTAGTCTATAAGTTAATACTGGTAGTTGTATGTTACATTCTGTTGACCTATATTATACTGGGTGACTCATTTTAATAAATGGTAGATGACCGTTGGTGCTGGTGAGGGAAATTTGACTTTTCTTATTTTAAATATTACCGTTAGAGATTTTTACGGCGCATACTTCTAACATAGGTTTTCTATTTGGATAATTACTGCATTTTCTTTAATAAAATATCTTTCTTTACTCTAAAGAAACTTCTTTTACACACGGTCCAATAAGAAACCTTGTTCTTCATCGATAAAAACTCAATACCCTCTCTCTACCAGCACTTAGTAATTCACTTGAATCAAACCCAGGATTAGAATTTACATTCTTACCATTTATATTCATCAACGAGTCTATATGGCCAACCTAAAGTACTCAGACAAGCATAATATGGTTGCTTTTCTGAAGAAACCAAATGAAAGTGTTGGTTTCACTGAGGTAGTAGATTTCCTTAAAGGTACATCTCTAAGGTAAGCCTTAACTCATAATCCTACTATCTACGACTCCCTAGTCAAATAGTTCTGGCAAACTGCCACAGTCAGAACACTTGCTAATGGGACTCAACAATTAGTAGCATCTATAGACTCTAAAGAGTATACTATTACTAAGGCATCTGTTAGAAGTAAAATTCAATTGGCAAATGCTACAAGAATACATAATTTATCTGATGCTGCAATATATGCTGGATTAGCCACATTGGGGTATGTTACTGAGGGTAAATTAACTTTTTGGAAAAAGAATTTTACACCCCAATGGAAATTTTTAATCCATCATATTTTACACTCCTTAAGCCCTAAGTCTGGTGGATGGGATCAATTTGGTAGTACTGTTAAAGGGATTTCTATGTCTGTAATGGCTTGGATCCCTAAGAGATACTAATTCGTTTACCTTTTATACAGGGCAATCCAGAGATCTTGTTACAGGATCATGCAGTGGTGGATAGTGGTTGCTCTAGCCATATGACTGGCAACAAAGCTTATCTTTTAGACTATGAAGATTTCAATGGAGGCTTTGTGGCTTTTGGAAGTGATCCTAAAGGAAGGTATTTAGCCCTCGTTTTGACCAAAAAGATTTTTGCAAACATGAAAAGGGGTTATGCAGGGGATTTTATACCATTGCTGCCTGCTATGTTGGCAGGTGAAGCTATGGATCCAGGTAAAGGATCAGCATAACCAGCTGAACCCTATCACACACCTGTTGATCCACTACCATCCACATCCCTACCACCTATTCCATCACCACCTCATTCACCTCATCAATCAACACCTCATTCACCTCATCAATCAACACCTCATTCACCACATCAATCACCACCTTATTCACCACCTCATTACTCACTACCTAGGTCCCTATGAAGCATCTCTCCCTGGAGGTAATACATTAGGAAGTGCTGAGGATAGTATGCAACTTAAAGAATTGATGGATATTGTACCTAAGTTGGTGACCAGAATTAAAACTTTAGAGACAGAGCTACAACAAACAAAGACAACTTATGGAAAGGCAGTTCTCACCTTGGTTAAAAGGGTAAAGATTCTGGAAAAAGCATTAAAAAGAAAGACACAGAATGTGGTAATATCTGAATCAGAGGGTGAAGAACCAGAGGATCAGGGGAGGATAATTCAAGATATTAATGATGATCCTCTAGTTTCTTTGGTAAGAGAATCCATGAAAATAAAAGAGAAGTCAACAGATTTTGTTACTCCTACAAAAGCTTCAGGGGAGGCTCAGGAAGAAGATATTAGTCCTACAATCTTGGAGGTAGCCAAAACATTGTTAAAGGTTGCTTCTCAGGGTGTTAGCAAGGTAAAATCAACTGATAAGGGCAAGAGATATAGGAGGAGAGCAAGGTCAGTGGCTAAGAATATTAATACTGGATTGAAAATGAAAGAAAAGTCAACAAATTTTGTTACTCCTATAAAAGCTTTAGGGGAGGTTCAGGAAAATTGCTCCATTTTCCTTTGGTTTTTACGCTTAGCTAAAAACATTAAAGTTGTAGATATCTTTTTTCTCGTTTAGTGGATTTTTTAATTACCCCAAAAGAAGTTCGTATGAGAAGTTATGGCCAAAATACGACAACAACTTTTTCTCGTTTTGTTGCTGTGCTATTTTAGCTATAACTTTCTCGTATGAACTTCTTTTTGTGTTATTCAAAAAGCCACTTGACGAAAAAAGAGAGTTATACGACTTTCATATTTTGAGCTAATCGTGAAAACCGAAGTAAAAAGGGAGCAATTTTCAAAAATTCGCAAAGCTTAGGGTGTGTTTAGTTGGGGAAAAATATCCCGTTTTTTCAGGAAAATTTTCATTTTGGAATGAAAAAACTGAAACTGGTTTAGTCGCAATTTTTCCTATTAATTTTTTTTTTCAACAAAATAGGGAGATTCTCATTTTCTTAATTTTTAATAGAAAAACAGAAAATCACATTTTACTATTCTCCATTTCTAAAAAGAAAAATAGAACTCCCATCTAAACAGGTTTTTAAAATTCTCAATTCTTTTCCAGAGAAGAAAAACCATTCCGTTCTCTAGGAATTTAGAAAAAAAAAACATGAAATTTTTTCTACAACTAAACACCACCTTAACCTTGCGAATTTTATAAAAACTGGCAAGATTTGACTTTTCGAAGTCAAGCCTTAACAAATTTCTTTAAGAAAAAGTTTGACCTCGCAAAATCAAACTTAGCGATTTTTTTTATGAATTTGCAAACTCCCATAAAACTTGCGGATTTTAAAGGTATTTCATTTTTTTATATAAATTAAGTATTTTGTAAAGTATGTTAATAAAAATAAGTATATTTGTCATTTTTCCTTTACAAAATCATGAGAAAGGATTTAAAGACAATAATCTCTAAAAATAACCTGTGATAAAGCATTAGTTAGCGTATGAAACCACAATCTATCCATCCAAACAAGAAGAAATAAACAACAAAAACCACACCCAACATCAATCGAACACAACAACAATGGAGAATTGTTGCGTATCAGCGGCCTATACATCTTCATCACCATCACTTTTATACCCAAAAAACCCTTTATCATCAAATACTCATTTCATTCATAAAAAAACTAGTCCTTCTTTGATTTTATCTATCATGAGCTTCTTCTTTCTAAATCATAACAACATTAATACTACTACTTTATCTGTATTGGGATGTTGTGGGACACACTTCTGCAGCTCAGCTTGGATGCATAGATTTGAAGAAGCTTGATACCCTATATGCTTCTTCGTCAACGTTTTGTTTTCTTATCTCTCTCTTTTCCTCTACTCCGTTGTTGTTGTTGAGAGAGATAAGAAACATTCGTTGACACGATGAAGCATTATTAGTGGTATCAAGCTCTTCAAATCTAGGCATCCAAGCTGGAGCTGCAGAAGTGGGTCCCACAACATCCCAATTACTAGATAAAGTAGTAGTATTATTGTTGTTAAGTGATTTAGAAGATGAAGAAGAAGATGCTTTGATAGACAATGAAGGTCTTGTGTTTTTATGAATGAAATGAGTATTTGATGATAAAGGGTTTTTTGGGTATAAAAGTGATGGTGGGGTCGAGTATAATGTCATATTTGCGAATTGTTAATCTCAAAAGTTCCTCATAACCATCGATATCAAGATGTATAGGCCGCTGATACGCAACAATTCTCCATTGTTGTTGTGTTCGATTGATGTTGGGTGTGGTTTTTGTTGTTTATTTCTTCTTGTTTGGATGGATAGATTGTGGTTTCATACGCTAACTAATGCTTTATCACGGTATATTTTAGTGCATGATTGTCTTTAAATCCGTTTCATGGTTTTTGTAAAGGAAAAATGACAAATATATCTTATTTTTATTATCATACTGTACAATTAGTAATTAATTTTTATAAAAAAAAGAATACCTTTAAAATCCGCAAGTTTTTATGGGGAGTTTGCATATTCATAAGATAAATCGCTAAGTTTGATTTTTTGACGATTCGTCGAGGTCAAACTTTTTCTTAAAGAAATTTGTTAAGGCTTGACTTCGAAAAGTCAAATCTTGCCAGTTTTTATAAAATTCGCAAGGTTAAGGTGGTGTTTAGTTGTAGAAAAAATTTCATGTTTTTTTTTTCTAAATTCCTAGAGAATTGAATGGTTTTTCTTCTCTGGAAAAGAATTGAGAATTTAAAAAACCTGTTTAGATGGGAGTTCTATTTTTCTTTTTAGAAATGGAGAATAGTAAAATGTGATTTTCTGTTTTTCTATTAAAAATTAAGAAAATGAGAATTTCCTTTTTTTTTTTGAAAAATATTGGAAAAAAGTGCGACTAAACAAGTTTTCAGTTTTTTCATTCTCAAATGAAAAAATTTCTGAAAAAATGGGATATTTTTCCCCAACTAAACACACCCTAAGCTTTGCGAATTTTTGAAAATTGCTCCCTTTTTACTTCGGTTTTCACGATTAGCTCAAAATATGAAAGTCGTATAACTCTCTTTTTTCGTCAAGTGGCTTTTTGAATAACACAAAAAGAAGTTCATACGAGAAAGTTATAGCTAAAATAGCACAGCAACAAAACGAGAAAAAGTTGTTGTCGTATTTTGGCCATAACTTCTCATACGAACTTCTTTTGGGGTAATTAAAAAATCCACTAAACGAGAAAAAAGATATCTACAACTTTAATGTTTTTAGCTAAGCGTAAAAACCAAAGGAAAATGGAGCAATTTTCAATAACTCGCAAGGTTTGATTTTGAGAAGTCAAACCTTTGCCATTTTTTCAAATAATTTTGCAAGGTTTGACTTCGCAAAGTTATAATTTATAAAGCTAGACTAGTAGCTCATGATTTTTCGCAAAGGCCGGGAATCGATTATGAGGAAACGTATTCTCACGTCATGATGCAATTACGTTTAGATATTTACCTAGCCTAGCGGTTTTTTAAAACTTAAAAATGCGTATTATGAATGTTGTTACAACTTTACTTATATGGGTCACTTCATGGTGATATCTATATGAAAATACTATATGGCTTTAAAATGCCTAAGGCATTAAGTACGAAACCCAAATATATGTATTCAATCATACTATAAAGATCTTTATTTGGGTTGAAACAGTTCGGACGTATATGGCGTAATCATTTAAGTGATTGTTTGATAAGCGAATGATACAAAAGAAATCTTATTTGTCCTTTTGTCTTTATCAAGAAAACTACATTTGGTACAAATAAAGAAATCACCAACCAACTAGGCTAGCTCAGTTGGCCATCAAGGGTTGTCTTTGGGAAGCGTTGTTCACACATGCGTAGAATGGTCTCAGGTTCGAGTCTCCCCGTGGGGGTTTTCCTTCACGGTGGGAATCTGTGGGGTTCTGCCCCATAGATGCGTCGAGTTCGGGATCGGCGAGACTACGTTATGGGTATGTAAATATGGAATCGAATCCTAAATTATTATTTTGAGGCCGGGTGAGGATACCTTTTGGGTACGTACTTGTGGAATTCGGAAATAACTTGGCAAATGCTTAACTCGCCGTTCCAAAAAAAACAAATAAAGAAATCACTGAAGTTGTTGGGCACTTAAAGGAAGAATTTGAAATGAAAGACTTGGATAAAACAAAATATTGTCTTGGTTTGCAAATCTAGCACATGCCAAATGACATAGGGTGCATCGATCAAATTATACCAAGAATGTCCTAAAAAAGTTTTAATATAGACAAATCAAAATCCCTTTTAAGCACACAGCTCTAGTTTTTAGAAGTAAGTGCTCGTAATAAATGCTTTCGAGTTAAAACAAAGGAAAAAAGAAAAAGGTCATTTTTGTGTTGCCTTGCTATTTTTTAGTACAAGAGTTGTAACATTTAGCTTGGGAAATTGCATAAATGGTTCTCATCGTGGTTTGCTCATATTGTAAATAGAGAGGAATCACACAGTGATCAAGCATCTAGCTTAGTGTAGTTTTTTAGTAGCTTATTTTATGTAATTTTAGCTTAATGTCCTTTTAATGTAATTTCCTTTCAATAGTTTGTAACCTCTTTTAAATCAATAAAATTTAGTTTCATTTATAATTGTGTTTAATCCTGTTTTTACTATTAAGCAATTGGTTAAAATGTGTTTTGGATTTACTTAAATAAGCTCAAATAAGCTCATTACAATCAGAGCTATTGCTTATTTAGCCAAGCCTCCTAAAAGCTTAGCTGAATAAGTCATTCTACTCTCAGTTTCAAAAAGGGCATAATAAGCTATTTTGGATGATAAGCCAGACATGGATGGGCTTATGGGTTTTACCAGCTTATCTCTGATAAGCTGGAGCTTGTAGATAAGCTCTTTTGAGCATTTTTGATCCCTGTTTGAGCTTGGGATCAAGGTATGACTTATTTCACTTTTTAGCTTAAATTTCTGTTTTATCTTATTGCACTGCTTATTTGCTTATTTTTGCTTATTTTATGCTTAATAGTACTTATTCTGTCTTATTGTTGCTTATAATGCTTAGTACATAGTTTAGATTGTTTAAATTTAGTTCTAAACCAAACTGCTTAGTTTTTAGTTGAAACTGCTTAATAGTGTAGCTCTATGATAAATGCTTATTTTTCCTTAGATTTTGCTTAATTGTCTTTTGCATGCATAGTTTTTAATATGTTTTCTAAAATCAAGGATTATTAGGATCTGTTTTAAATATTGAATTATGAGTTTTAAAGGGGTGTTTGGCATAAGCAGTCTTAACATAAGTTAAGACTGATAAGGTTAATCTTAGGAATTAAGATGGTTTTAATAAGCTTTAATTGAGTCTTAGGATTAGTTTTCTTAAGCTAGAATAAGATTGATTAAGATTTAGGAGTCTGTGCTAGCATATGTACAAGTCTGTTAGTTCAAATGTGGTACCAAACTGCTTATTTGTGAATTTATTCTTGAGGTATGGTTTTTGTGATAAATGTGAGGTCTATGAGCATCATTGTCATCTGTTTTTAAAGTAATTTTGCTTGGTAAAGCCCTTTGAGTTCTTTTGTTTTAAAACAGTTAAGCATTTTGAAGTTTTTAAGCTTGTTCTTAGAGTCTTATAGTGCAGATCATTTATGATCATGTCTTAGCTTATTTTAGGTCAAATTCAGTTTTATTAAGCTTATTGAAGTATTAGGATAATTTGTCTTGAGGATCTAGTTTGTCAAAAGTAGTTTTATGTCTTGAATTTTAGCTTTGATTTCAAAAATAAAAAAAAAACCAAAAATAGAGTATTGTCTGTCATTTTCACTTTACTTTTTCCAGCTGATTTCTTTATCTAGTTAGCTTATTTTAGCTTATTTGAGTCATTTGAGTTTAGTACTTAATCTGTTTTTTTAGCTTTTAGCTTTTGCTTATTGCTCAATAGTCCTTAATTCTTAGCTTAAAAAGTAGAAAAAGCCTTTTAAGTTCCTTTTGTGTCAAACTGGCTTTAATGGCATTTGATTAATTTTTAGCTTGAATAGATTTGCATTTTAGCTTGTATGAAGCTTAGGTTGTATTTGATAATCCAAGACAACTATGGTAGAACTTATTATGAAAAACAAAGACTATGCGGAATCTAGTCAATGATACTAAGAAGAATTATTTATAAAACAGTAACACAAAATTAATAACAAGACATATTACCAAACTTCCAGCCTCAATATGAAACGAACACTCTTAATAGTGTTAGGGTTTACAAAACCTTGAACTAACGAATATCAAAGATGTACATCTAAATTATGCCCTAGGACCCCCTTATTAAAAACACCAAGGAGTCCTAACAAGGCTTACAATACTTTCCCAACTTATCAAGATCATTCTATAAACACACGAAATCTATTACAAATAAGTTATACATAGCTTCTTTATAAATAACTAATACTTATCTTCATAAGTATTCTTGTTCTCCAACCAATCTTTGATCTCATCTTTGTCAGCATATTCCTTCCAGCAGTAGTAATCACTCAACAGTTGTAACTGAGCACAAGCAACATTAACTACTTAGAAATTTATTCTAGCAGTACTAACATATACTAGCAGTACTAACTTTTATACTAGTAGTAGTAACTACTTAGTATATTTTCAGTCTTCATCTCTGAGCAGTCTTAGCTTCTACTACCAGCAATAACTTTATACTAACAGTACTAATTATACTAACAGTAGAAACTAGCAGTAGTAACTTTAATACTACCAGTACTAACTACTTAGCATAATTTTTATTAGTTTATGCTTGACAACACTAATATATACCTGAGAAATAGTAACTCTAAGAATCATCTTGAAGTCTTTTAAACCTAATAATCCTCCCCTAAACTTGATGTTCATTTTCTAAATCTGCAAGTTTCATTAAAAGTCTTCACCATCACCAAGAGGAAGGCATTCAAACAACATTCTTGACCCCTTTCCCTGCATTGACATGAGCTTGAGTAGTTGATAACACATCTCATTCCAATGATCAGCTTAAAGCTTCTTGTTTAGCATGTTTGAGATTGTTATTGGTGTAAGGGGATATCTTTTCTCAACCAACATAAAGATATGTAGATTTCTAAACCTTACAAAGTGCACTCCACAATTATCAATACAGCTTCAAACCTTACCTTTGTACCCTTGTAGATTTCTCCATACATCACTCTTAATTCAGGTTCAAACATTACTTTCAAATCTCCCCATAACACTCTTTCATATTCATCAACTAGCCTGTTTATTCCATGCTTTTCTTTGACCAACTTCCAGAGAGTTTCTAAGTCTTCTCTGTGAATACCCTGAAGCATTCTAATCATTAATGAATATCTTTTTGAACTTCCATCAGCTCTTACAAAGTGATAGAATCCCTTTTGTCCTCGTTAAACAATCATACAATTCACAATCATTGGAGTTTTTGTGGCTAGAGGTGAGTATCCATCAATTGCTAATTCCTTCTTCATCTTGAACTATTCTCCATATGCTTTTTCATTTCTTCCCCTCCGATCATCATCTTATTCAGCTTCTACATGCTCATCTTATACTTCTGCTTCTTATGTCTTATCATGACTCAAGTTCATCCTCTGCTCTTTTAGAACTTCCTCGAATCTTGTCTCACTAAACCTTCACTACTCTGAATTCATTTCCACATAATTATTTACTGTTTCATCTCCTTATATCAACAACTTCTGAATTTCATCATAGGCTTTTTGCTCTTCAACTGACTATGTTGACTCCAGCTAATTTTTTTCAAATAGGCTGACGTTTGATTTCTATTTTGGTGTGGTAGGTTGGCTTTTCTTCTTTATCTCTATATCTCTAATCTTTTGCAAAGTGTTTCTTTCTTCTGTTCATGACTTGTACAAACAAATCTAGATCTTTCTTCAATGGTTATCTACTCCCGTTCTTCTGCTTGTAGCCCTCTGAGCTAATTCAAAGTCACCTCCATCATATACTGTGTGTTATCCCATGATTCAAATCAAAACAATATGGCTTCGTACTTACCCTTTGCCTTGCAAGCCTCTCTTCATCTATAAGTTTTAGCTATGCAAATCAATCTTCAAGATTTCTAAAGCCATTTTTACTCATCAATACAAACTTGAATCTTTCTCTTTAAAATAGGCACTTCAGGCTCATCATTTTTTCTTTGCCTTTGTCTTTTACTTGTGGAAGTTGTGTATATGGAAGAAAGAAAAGAGCTTTTAGATGCCAATACTTGTTCTTCCTGATCAAGAAATATCATTCCCTTAGCCATGTCTAACAGATGTAACTATGTGTAGCAGCAGTTGTAACAGGCTTGAGGGTTTTTGCAGTTTTGATTTCAAATCAAGAGTTTTGAGCAAGAGTCAATTTCATCTGAATTTCAACACTGTCACTTGGCAGTAAGTTAACTACTTCAACAACAACATCTTAAATTTGACTTTGTAGTTGTAGCAACACTAACTACAGGCTCTTCAACAACCTTTTCAAACTTAATTTCCTGCTTTTCCAACACATATGTATCAAACATCAGGTTGTCATCATTCATCTCTTGAGTCTCATTCACCAAAGTCACTTCTGCATCAGCATCAAGATCTTCAATTTTCCTCCCCTGTTTGGATGCATCCTCCTGAGCATCTAAATTGGCATCATTAGAGGATTCTACCCTGCTAGTTGAACCAACCTTTCTTAACCTTCTTAGCCCTGAAGGTCTTGACTTCCTTTTCTTTTCCAACTGCTTGACTCTCTTCTTTAAACTCGTAATCTCCTTTGCTTGAGCAGTCTTGGCTTTCTCCAAATCAAGGACTTTCTCTCGTAGGCTGGTACATAAATGTCATACAATCAGAAATCATACCCTCCACACCACTTTGAGGTGGATCATAGGAAGGGGTAGATACATGAGCCTCATCAGTGACAGGCTCTGTAGGACCATTGTCTTTCCTTTGTTTCCTCCTTGACTTACTCTTTTTTGGATTTGATGATGATGGTTGAGAAATATAGGTATGGAATGGGTATCATAGGAGAACTGAATCTGCACCATGTCCCCTTTATAGCTTGAACATCATAGTTGGAAGAATAGTGATGAACTCTTCCAAAAAACCCCTGTGCAATGGTCTCACTTCATGTAAGGCAACAACCTTCTTGGTGGTGAGGAAGGTGTAACATAAATCCCTTTATGTCTAGTTATCCCCTCAACTTGTTTGTCTAGGAAGACTTGCACAAACCTTGGGTACATGAGAAATTTAACCCCACCCTCCAAGTGCTTTACCAAATTGTCAAAAATGTACTTGGAAAAGTTGAATGTTTGGTTTGTGGCAAGACATATGATAACAAATGCCATAGTGCTACTAAATTCATTCCAGGCTGTAGTCTTAGCACTGGTATGGATAAGAAATTTCCATTGGGATGAAAAATAAGCTTTATAGAAAGTAAGCTTTTGAGTAAGATGTTCATACCCCATTCTTTCCAGTTCTGCAAAAATTGAAGCAGTGGGTTGACAATCTATTCCATCAGCATCATCCAGCTTAAGATCACTCCTTATACTAGTCTCAGTGATGATTACCATCTTCTTGTCTACTAGGGCTTGTATTTGTCGTTCCCCATTAATGATTTTAGCCTTGGCAGATGCCCAGAACTGTTCAATACAGGTAGTATAAATGGTTAGATTAACCGTTAACGCATATTGGACATAACTTGCATTCAGGAAATCAATAATCTCCTCAAACCCACTACATATTCATTCGGGTTTCTTCTCCAAAACGCAAAAACCAAATTGTAAGTTTCAGCAAACTTTGTGGGGTCGACATTGGATGGGTTTTTTGATATTAAATGAATAAAATTAAGTTAGGTTTTTATGATTAGATGTAATAAGTCAATGTATAAAAATGATCGAATGAGTAATTGAGACTCTTAATCGAAGTATTTATGAAATCACCCTGAATAACATTAACTTGAACTGGCAGCATTAAGTTAAGCCTAACAGTATTAACTAACCCAGCAGTAGTAAGTTATGCCTGGCAACATTAACTTATGCCTAAACAGCAGAAGTTAGGCCCTACAGCGCTAAACTAATATGGACAATAGTCAAATCAAGCCTAACAGACATTAACTTAATCTTATCAGCATTAAGTTTGAAGGCTGAGCAACATAGACTTAACAACACCAGCATTAACCCTAATTTCTTTCCAAAAAGCATTTCCATCATCAATTGTGATTCTCACAAGCTCTCTTTCTGTTTTTAATCTCACTATATCTCTCATTTCTTTTTCTCTCCAATTTACTCTTTCTGTTTTTATCACACAGCTCTCTTTATGTTTTTCAGCTCACTGTATCTCTTTTTTTTTCACTAATTCAGACAATTTTGTACAATGTTCCATCAATTCCATTAGTTTCATGCTGTCCTCCCCACTTTCAAGTGTGTTAACTCTTGAGAGAGGTGGATCATTAGACTGTTTAGATGTAGCCTTAAACCTAATTTGAGCTTTTGCACCCCCTAAATTATGGTACCTTGCACCTTGGGAAACCACTACCAGAACCAGTTCATAAGGAAAAGATTCAATAAGTGTTGCCAGGTTGGTACCTATTAATGTTACCACTGTCCTGCTCTGCTACTAAGCTAGAAGCAGTATTGGCAGCCTTTTCCATTCTGTCTTCCCACTCCTTATAGACAGTCTCATCTGCAACAAGGTGAATGGGTCTACTAGATTGAGATATCCCAGTGGTCCTTTTTGGCTTTTGCTAGGTTTTTTAAGTATTAGTTATAGGGGTTAAGAATGTGTATAACAGTGATAGTTCAAGATTAATATGATACAGATGTGAATGTGTGTTGAGGATCAGTGGGTTGTCTTGACCCTTCACCCACTTCTGCTTAATGATACATTCCCTTTCATCCAATCTTAATTAACCTCCCCTCAAACAATACATCAAGAGATTAAGTAAACCAATGCATAGACATCAGAAAGTTAATACCTATGCTAACATCAAAAGCCTTTGTGAGAATATCTGTAACATTGTGGTCTGTGTGAATCTTATCACTTGAACGATACTTCTTCTCAAAAAGAATCTCTAATGAAATGATTGCCTTATATTAATGTGCTTGTTTTTTAGAATGAAACACTGATTCTTCACAATACAAATGTGGTGCATTTTAATAGTCAATGTGAAATCTTGGTGTTCATGAAGTTAGAACCCATAATCAAGCATTTGATTTTGGATCCATAACACCTGCCCACCGAGAAATTAAGGCAGCAACAACCATACTCTGCTCAGTAGTAGAATTGGCAACCTATAGTCTGCTTCTTATTTTGCCATGAAATCAACCTTTTGCCAAGAAATTAACAACCTCCTGTTGTGGATTTCCTGTCAAGGCTAGCTCCAACATAATCACTATTAGAGAAAGCTTCCAAGTCAAATGGTGAATCCCTAGGATACCAAAGGCCCAATTTGGGTTGACCTTTCAATAATCCTACAAGATCCTCTTCACAACATGAAGATGTAAGACTTTAAGAGTAACTTGTGAACCAGCACACGCACAAACAACAAACATTAATGGTCAGGCCTAGAAGTTGTTTAGTACACTCAATGACCAATCATTGATCTTTATAAGTAAACATCCACATCCTCAACTTTTTCATCCTTGCCTTGTTAGTCTTAATTGGAGTGCTTGTTGTCTTCACAGTGGCAAAATTAAACTTCTTCAATATATCAGCCACATACTTGTCTTGGCTAATGAAGATTCCATCATCTTTCTACTTCACTTGTAATCCTAAGAAAAAATGGAAAAAAAGTGAGCTCCCCCCATAGGAACACATCAAGAATCTCATGTGCACATCTGCTCAACTCAACACATAAAAGACTTCTTTGTAGAACCCAAAAGGATGATGTCCATCAACATACACCTGTACTAACCGAATATCACCTTTGTCTTTCTTGATGAACAAAGTCTTATCTATAGTGCCTCTTCTAAATCCATTTTCTAATAAGTAGGTAGACAAGGTCTCATACCAGGCTCTAGGAGCTTGATGTAGACCATATAAAGCTTTTTCTACCTTATAAACTTTGTCAGGGAACTGTGGATCTTCAAAACCAGGAGGTTGGCACACATACACCTCCTCTTCAATAGTACCATATAAAAAGGCACTCTTCACATCCATCTGGTACACAATAAACCCCATAAATGATGCATAGGCCAAAAATAACCTGATTGCTTCTATCCTAGCAACAGGAGCAAAAACCTCATCATAATCAATGCCTTCTTCTTGGGTGTAACCTTGTGCAACCAGTCTTGCCTTGTTTCTAACTACTATCCCTCTCTCATCTTTCTTGTTTCTATAGACCCATTTTGTTCCAATGGCATGCTTGCCTTTGGGTAAATCAACCAATCTCCAAACCTTCTGCAATCTAAACTGTAGCAACTCATCTTGCATTGCCTCTATCCAGCTTGGATCTGTCAAAGCTTGTGTCACCTTCTTGGGTTCTATTTGTGAGAGAAAACAGGCAAATAAGCAGTTTTGATAATCTTTGTGATTTGTTCTCCTCTGCTTTTTGATGTAACTGACCATAGCATGTTCTTCAGAAATCTTGGTCATCCTCCTTGTTTGAGTAGCTGAATTTATGTCTCCAATGATCTGGTCTTTAGGATGATCCTTGTGAATTCTGGTTGTGGGAATAGGACTGACATTCATGGTGGTTTCCAAGTTGTTAAGGTCAGCCTCTGCACCCACATCTTCATCATCATATGCACCACTAAAGATACCAGTATCCTCCAAATCAGGCATGAGAGGATCAGTAGGAAGATCATCAGCATTAGTAAAACTTTGCCCAGCAGCACTAACAGATGGACTGACAGTACTATCTCTGTTAGTGTTGTTAGCATAACCTTTCTTCTGTTGAACAAGCAAATTATCTAATGCAGCTCTGAAATCTTGCACATTCTGGTCATCTTCTTTATTTGAAGCTCCTCCATCCTTCTCTTGACCATTTCTTTCACCCTTATTTGCTGGTTCTTCATTAGTCTTTTTACCAGCATCATCAGCAACTGCATCCTCTGAGCTCTGTGGACTATTATAAAGTAATGGTAGCAGAATATATTGTTGAGTAGGTACTACATCAACATTATCCTTGATACTTGTATTCTTATTAGTTTGATTCCCTGCAGTAACTAGCTCATAATTCATAGAGTTTGTTAGAAAATCAATATCAAAGAGTCAATCTGGTCCACTCCCTACAACATTGGGTTTGTTTTCAAGAAAGTTTATCTGCAGGTTCTCCTCTATTTTCCTAGTTCTAGTGTTAAATACCTTAAAAGCCTTACTATTTATAGAGTATCCAACAAAAAAACCCTCATCAGCCTTCCTATCAAATTTGCATAGGGGATCTAAAGTATTAAGAATGGTCACAAGACACCCAAAAGGTCTCATAAAACTTATACTAGGTGGTCTACCATGTAATAGTTCATAAGGTGTCTTGTTGTGAGGCTTGGTTACTAGAACCCTATTCTGAACATAACAAGCAATACTAACTGCTTCAGCCCAAAATGTAGTAGGTAATAATGAATCTGCTAGCATAGTTCTAGCTGCCTCTATTAGTGTCTTATTCTTTCTTTCAGCAACTCCATTTTGTTGTGGAGTTCTGACAACACTAAAATCCCTCTTAATCCCTTTCATCCCATAGAACTGATTCATGTCATTATTTTTAAACTCAGTTCCATTGTCACATCTAATTATTTTAACCTTATAATTTATTTGGTTTTCTATGCCAGTAATAAAAGTTTTAAGGATCCCACTAGCCTCATCCTTAGTGGCCAAAAAGAAACCCCAACTAAACCTACTATAGTCATCAGTGACAACAAGTCAATATATCTTATGATTGATACTCCTTACAGATGTTGGTCCAAATAAGTCCATATGTAACACTTGTAAGGGTTGGCTGATAGAGCTTACAAGCTTGGTCTTACAAAAGGCTTTGTGTTGCTTTCCCTTCTGATAAGCAACACATGTATGGTCATTTTCAAAAAGCTTTGAAGGCAAACCTCTTACAAGGTTTCCCCTCACAAGTTTGTTCATATTTTTAAAGTAATGACCAACCCTCATAATGCCATAAATTAACTCATCATTTAGCCTTTGCAAATAAACAATCAAACCTCCTGAAGGAACATATTTCTTTTAGATCAAAACTGTACATTTGGTCCTGTCTGGGAACTTTAAGCAAGAACTTGACTTTCCATCAGTACCTACTCACAAATTCTAGAGATAGAACAATACCATTCATTCCCAAGTGAAAAGAACACAGTTTTTCTATCACACATTTGTGAGACAGAAAAAGGTTAAACTGAATTCCGTTACAAAGTATACATCTTCAAAGTCTAATTTCCCAGTTCTAATTTTACCTTTTTCAGTAATTTTACCTCCTTTAGGACTTCCTCCAAATACAACAAATCCACCATCAATCTATTGATAATCTATAAGAAAGGACTTGTTTCCAGTCATATGCCTAGAGTATCCACTGTCAAAAATCCCTTGATCCTGTAAAGTATATTATGGATTACACTGCACTCTAAAATGAGAGTAATATATTTTCTCTTGGGACCCAAGCCATTACTGAGCTAGGAGCTGGCCTTTAGATCAACACTCAAATCTTTTTTTTTAAGCAGTATAGCTACTGTCGTTGGAGGTATGGGCAATAACATTTCCTGTGGTCCTCCCAAATCCAGCATGCTAGACTTAACAACATTTTCCCCCAATTCCTGTACAGCACGAACTACTCTTTGTGGCCCAGCATAGTTACATTGTTATAAAACCCCTAGCAGTATTAACTTTTTCATTAAACTTATTGTTTTAGCTGCTGATTTGTAGTTAAAAGCCCTTCTTCTTGTGGAATGTTCTTTAAAATAAAGAATATTTTGTGGATTGTATCATTCACTTTAGTTTAGGGAGGCAACTGATTAACAGCCTAAGCAATACTAAGTGATGCTCTGCTCCTGAGAGAGCTTTGCTTAGAGCAGGCATTAACTGAACACATTTCCTTACTTTGTTGCAACAGCTATTGAACAAAATTCCATTTAGATGTGGGAGATCATTTATTTTGGTGGTAACCCTCTGAGCAATGTTTCCATACTTGGTCTAATTTCCCTTTGACCAGTAACCCCTATCCCCTTATTATTCACACTGGTTTTTCTACCAGTTTCTTGTCATGAAAATCATAGTCTTTGATTAAATATCAAAAACTCCCACAAACAAAACAAGCTTTCTTATAAGACTCAAAACTATTTCCTAGTTTCTGTGGCATTAAACCCATATACCAGTTTCTTCTATAATCTCGAGACGTTGACTTGTTCCTAGGAACTCCACTTACCTATTTGTTTCCTTATTGAAATAGATTCATTATTTTTCATGTAAATATACAAAATTTGATTTTTAGTTAACTTTGGTTTTATCTGATCAGATTTAGGAGGTCTAACATACGAGCATATCACTATTAGTGTCCAAGCGTCAAGGATGAAACAGCCCTAGGCCCTAACAGTTTTTAAGCGTTCTCTACAAAATCCTTACAGTCTTAGGATAGACTATGTTCAGTTTCACTCATCTTTAGTCTTATAGACAAATCTTCAACCCAAACCAAAGGAGTAAGTCGGGTCGTGAGGCATGTAGTTCCCAGTGTAGGTGAGGGAAAGCATGAAACCCGTCACCTGGTTTGAATCTATCATTTACTGATTTGCATCCACATCTACTTTCTCTGCGTTAAACAAACTAGGAACCACTTCATTCACTCTCATTCATATTGACTATCAGAACCAGACTAGCGTTGTCTTTAGCACGTATTTGAACTATTTAATCATTTAGTTAGATTCTTTGATCGATTCCTTTAAATTTTTCTAGTTTAAGTGTTCATAATCATCTGTCTCTTTTTTAAAGCTTTTTCTAACTGTCTTTTTAAGGTCTTTGATAAAATACCTTGTCCTTGGACATCATACTTGAAAAAATGGCAACATCTCTTCATAAACACTTCATTCTTTTTAGAACAACGACACTTCTAATGATTCTAATCCCATTGTGATACCTATAATTTCTAGAATAATATTATAAGAGCTGCACCTGTGTCTTGGAGATTCCCCTATATTTTAAGCAATATGAGAGAAAGTATTACCTCAATCCAGCGGAACTTGAGAACTTGATGAACCTTAATGTAGAGACAGTAAGCAAAGTTGTTGATCCCTTCTTCAGCCTGAAAGCTCCAATCATAACCACCTATCCCATCTTGAACAACCAAGGCATTTGTAGTAGATGTATCCAATGTTGCATTCTTTCTTGGAACATCTCCATTTCTATTCCCCTGATTCCTTGGTGCCATGCATTCTCTAGCAAAGTGACCTCTCATGTGGCAGTTGTAACATTCAACCTTTGTCTTATTAAAGCCAATAGTTTCTTTGCCATTGAAATGCAAAAATTTTGATTCCTTCCTGTCTTTCTTTTAAATCTCTTCACCCATTTGGTAAGCATGCCTCCGCTATGAGAAGCCAGCTCGTCAAGATCATCATATCAATCTTCTCCTGATCTCAATTCCAAATTGGAACTAAGTAGATTGATTAGCAAAGAAGGAAAACATGACATCGTCAGCATAAGTTGAGGAAGGAGCTTGTCTCGGTGAACTTGCAATAGTAACATCATAAGCAGTATTAACTGCTTCATTAGTACTGCTAGTGTTTTCTAAAGACAAAAGCCACATTCTGAGAGTTTGAGCTTGAGCTTGATTGCGTTTAAACTCTCAGCCTTCATACACCTGCAAATTATTATACAAAGCATCCATGCTCCAATGTGTCAAGATCAATTTGTTTCTCATTAGAAACAATATGTTTCCAACTGATGGTAAACTTCTTAACACTTCAGAGTTGTATACTTCGGAAGATAACTTCAACAGATTTCCGATTAGGCTGATGATTCGGAACCTCTCATAGGGTTTATCCTCCTTCAGATTCTTGATGCGCAAAATTCTCAGATTGCTGCTTCAATGAATGTTTTTTTGTACATGGTCTTTGAGTCTTGTTGCCGTCTAAACCTGACTTATTTGCTTCCTATAAGTCTTTGCAACCATGATTCCAGGTAACTTCAAATATTCTCATCAGGGAATGCCAAACCAGCACGAGGGCTTTTTTTCTTTTAAATTCATTCTTTCTTGTTAGCTTTTGTTCAGCAGTTTTAGGAGGAATAGGACTTTTAGTACCAACACTAGCTGATGCAATAGCAGGTACATCACCATTCATAATAACCTCCTAAAGGGCATAATCGGTGTGAGTAAGATATGGCTCCATTCTCATGCTCAAGATCATAGTCTCCATTTTGAGTACAACGTATTTACTTAATCATGCACTACTCCTCAGATTACTTCTCCTAATCCTGTTGCTTTGTCACACTTGTGATGATCTGTGTAAGTATTTCATAATTCATAAACGAATTACACGAACCCACCATCTACGTAATATTCCGTTAAGGCAACACACAAGTAAGATAGTATGAAGACTATTACAAGGCCGTACATTACGTGCAATTGAAATATCTTAAGAGGGATCAACCATATTAGGGGTAAGGTAGTATGAAGACTCTTACAATAGGGTTTTAAGGCCCTAAAGATGGTCTAAAAAGCTGCCAAACTAGAATATAAAAGTTAGGATTCGTCTCCTAAAAGTTACACACTTAAAACCCTAAAATCGGTTTTGTATATATAGGAAAAGCGACGCGACGGCATCGTGTTATAGTCGTGACGCCGTCACCACGTCAAATCTTCTAGTGAGTTTACTGCTTGTGTGACATCAAGAGTAGCTAGAAAATATGCTTGAAAATTATATTACACAAATAACAAAAATTGATGTACCCTGATGGATTGTATGGAAGTTTAACACTACAAAAAAGTTTAGACTTTAGGATTCAGACCGGAAACCCCACCAAGAGATGTAACTAGTTATTTTAGTAGATATCTCTTAAGTTGGATTTTATACTATTAGTTTTCAGTAGCTGCTGAAAATATAGTTAGTTTTAAGTGTGCCTTAGATAATATGATATAAGGTGTCCCAGTTTAGATAACAAAACTGCAGGAACCCAAGACCTTTTGTATGTATAAATAGTTACTGAGATTGTGCTGCAATAAAATGAAATGCAGAAACTCTCATTATGCGGAAAGAAAGCAAGAAATGACCAAGTCCATACTCACACCACTGGTGCTGTTAGTTTCGCGCGAACAAAGGATATTTATGTGAGTAACAATCAATCTGGAAACTCTTATAACTCGTATTGTTATGCAATCTTTAATGTTCTGTATCTAATCTTCTACAGAAAGTGGATAATAAAAGAGAACCAAATGATTTTGAGTCTTTTCACCTCTGTTATAAAACCAAGGACGGCACATATCTCCAAGAAGCAACAAGAGATATGATGGTATAAGCATACTCGAATATATTTTTTACGTTTTATATGGCATGCTTTGATTTATGAACTTAAAAGCGTATGCAATGTTTGTTTTAGGTTATAGCAAATCGAGAAATATCAAGCAAGGTAAAAGAGCTAGTAGGTCCAGAAGGTATTGCTGAAGATGTCGTGGTGGCAAAAATTGCTAGGGAGGTTCTTAACAAACTTTTGGGAAATGAAGAACCGCATTGTTATGGGGCCGGTGTGACAAAATCCCAAATTTCTAAATTTTGTTGCGATCTAAAAAGGATGAGGGGTGAAGGTCTAGCAGATGAAAATCGTTTTTTAAAGGAGAAGGTAGACAATCAAACTAAGGAAATACATACTCAAAAAAAACAAATAGAGATGTGCAACAAGGAATTAGAGACCTGTAAAAGGCAATTAGTGACTCAGAACAAAAAAGTTGAGTCCTACAAGAAGCAAGTAGAAACTCAAGGTTTGCAAATGAAGAATATGGAACAAAAGCTAAATGAGGTTTATGGAATGCTCAAACTTCTTCCTGCGTTTCCAGATCTAGATAATGTTGCTTCTGCTTCTGCTTCTGCTGTTGCTGGTGGTACATGTGACAAACAGGTGGGGATTTATTGTTTATTGCTGTAAATATTTTTTAGGTCCCTTGTTTGA
This sequence comes from Tanacetum coccineum, assembly GCA_026074375.1. NCBI lineage: Eukaryota > Viridiplantae > Streptophyta > Magnoliopsida > Asterales > Asteraceae > Tanacetum > Tanacetum coccineum. The sequence goes on along the minus strand of BQNB010013341.1, from coordinate 27,404 downwards.
AAGATAATATGTTTTTAAGCCCTCTTCTAGTACATCACCATCACCCTTCATGGATGAGGATCATTACTCACCAGTCATGGATGACCCAACATTTAGTTATTGAAAGATACATGTATGATAAAACGAATGCTTAGCCTGATTATGTTTATGCTTAACTTGAACATGGCCCTAACCTGTTATTCAAATGGATTGCAAGTACAATAATTTTATGTTTCCCATGGCCTACCCACATATATATTAACTATGCCCTGATCATAGTAACTAGTTGAGATAGGAAGAAGTGGAAACCTAAATTTAAAGTATAAGAAGATGGGTCAAACGGGTCAGCTTGAGAATACTTTTGACATGTCTGACCCGTTTTAGCTGAGCTTTTAAAGTTTACAAATTGGTCAGTTTAAGATGAAGCTTTTAGATATTCAGGTTACGCCGATAATCAGATAAATACTTTTGGTTAGCTGATCGAGTCGTGTGTTAAATTTAAAAATCTAGGTATTTTAGGCAAATGCAGCAATGGATATGTTCATAATATTGCACTCATGATGATCCTATGTGGTTAAAAAGCCAGCTTAAGCAGCTAGAATTGTTGTTCTTACCCTCTGAACTTGCTTTAACTAATTTTGTGTGAATGGTTATAAGTAACATAGATGGATCCAAGATTAAATTTTGCTTTTAACTAAATTTTGTTGTGATGGTTATAACAGAGATGGATTCATATTTGATGTAAAAGTGGAAGTATTAACAGACTGCGCACGTTTTACCCCCTCTTCTCCACTTTATTTAGTTGCAATTTTTCTGAAACACGGTATTATTGATATGAAAATCAAGTTTATGTGTCTGTGAACACTGAAAACTGCTTATGTTATCCAGACACCCCAAACTGCATATCTGTGTAAAATTAAGCAGAGAAGCAGTAACAAAAGGAATTTGAAACTTCTTATCTGCTCAAAAACCTTTTTTTAGCGGTATGGAACTTTTTTTGTTATGAAATTTAGCAAGGGACTTTCTGCCTATTACTAGTTCTATTGCTATTATAGTTTTCCCTTGCAGTTCATCTAGTATCTTGGCAAGCATTTGGCCAGGAAACCCTTTGAGTTTTCGCCAAGTTCTGCTCATATGCTAACCACTGAGGACTTATGCTCACAATCGTAATGCTGTTACTAATTTCGTGAGGAGTAACTAGTAATTTAGGTCTGGCAAGAGTTTGCTTGTTATCTAAGTCGTATTTCACGCATAGTCTTTTGTTACGGAGCAGTTTGCTTTTATGTTGTCACTTGCCAAAAAAATAGTTGATTAGATGTTTATTAATACTGTCTGCACTACATTTATTCAAAGTATTTTGTATTATAAACGGACTGTAAAAACCTTAGAGACTGACATCCAGAAGTCCTAATGTCCTATCTAGAGATTTCCTGTTTGGATCTGTTTTTATTTGCGTAATATTGCTTAAATACATGTGTAGTACCTTAAAGAGTGAAGAGTAACGATCAATTATCGCTTGTATTTTGCTAATTTAAACTCGTACTTCGTATGCTCACTCTTTATAATTTTTGGGTTTCTTTCTCATTATTTAGGAAATTGTTGAAGACAAAAGATCAAAGCTTCTAATGGATTTCATTAGTTGAAGACGGAAGATCGAAGAAGCTAGCTTTCAATCATATTTTGTAAACATGCTTAGAGTATATGATGTTTAATACAGGAAGATCCAAATTTGATGTATTATTTTGGTTTGTTCCTTATGATTTTCAGGATTATTGTATGAAATATGAAATTGTTATAATACAGGGGTAATACTATTGTTATAAAACATGGGTTATTATGCTGTAAAATTTGTGTTTTTCTTTATTATACAGGGTAGTAATTGTAAAAGTATCAAAATACAGGGTTATATTTGTAAAATTATCAAAATATAGTGTATTTCTAAAATTTCCAGTTTTGAAACTTTCTCACTCTAAAAAGCATGGACTTTTGATCAAATTCTCCACGCTTTTAATTGTGGCAACTTTTGAAACCTTTTCACTCAAAATTTCCACGCTCCTAAGTGTCACAATCAAATTAGTTTCTCCACGCTACTTTATGTCAAGAATTTTCTTGACGCCCATTTTTGCCACGCATAAGTAAGCGTGGACTTTGAATTTAACCACGCCTATAACCATGTAAAAATGCCTCAATGTGCGTGTATAATTACACCATTCTCAAAATAATAGACACTATTCATGTTGGAGATTGCGTCCCATGACCTAGTTTTAAGACTAATGACATCACAAATATAACTTGTACCATGTGCTCCATATCCAACATTTGATCCGTGAATCTTAACAATCTTTAAATCATCCACGGTTGTTCCATAACCAAATCCATAAGCATAAGAATTACTGGAGCCATGATCATGGGAAGATGGATCAGGAATATTCTTGACTGCTCCAGTGAATGGATTGTACAAGATCATATCACGATCCATGTCGACCATAAGGACTATCCCATTGAATGCTCTAACAATTCTGACACATCTATTTTGTTGGATTCTACAAGGACTGACAATTTAAAATAACATTGTCATTGTCATTCATGACCGTGAAAGGTTGTTCATTGAGAATAATCATTCGACGTGACTTGGACTTAATAAAGTCTGAAATCAGACGGTGTGAATGCTTTGATATACATTGGGACCGCAACAAGGGTTTTTTACTATTCGATCAAGTATGTTGTAAACAAGATCTTCTGGTAATATCTCGTCCAACATTATTGATATATGTAAGAGACGATGAACAATTGAAACCAGAACTAAAGTTTATGAAGCGTAATGAGATTATATTGTAATTTTAATTCTAATGTTTATCTTATATTAATAATCTTTTTCTAATATCTGTTATCTTTATTATATTTGATTTTATAATAATGAAAGTATTAATTAGATTAATAGGTTTTACGTTTATGCTTCCAACGCAACAAGAAATACGTAGTATCATATGTTTCGCAAACTCATATTATGAATTGGTCCTCTGAAAAGGATTATGACAGAAGAAGTACATAGAACTCTTAACAAATAAAAGTGTTCATAGTTTCGCCTAGGATAGCAATTAAATTCAAAGTGGCAGTGAAACACAGCTCCCGACATGATAATGTACTTAACAAGGTAATGAACTTTAACCAGTATTGAACTAATTATATAAGTCCATATAGAGCTTTGACGCCTTGAATATCATCCGAATTTATTCTTTTTAGAGATCCTGTAGGGAGTAAACTCCACATGATGGCGTTCTCATCTTCGCTGTGAGCAAGACCTAGTAAATGTCCTATTTCATGAAGTGCTACCGACTGTAAATCGATAGTATCAGGGATGGGTTCTGGTCCCACAGACCAGTTCTCATCAGCATCATAATATAACCTTCCATCTGTTGGCGAAAAAGCATGTGCCAGTACCGTATGGCCCATCAAAGGGTCCCCCATCCCCATGGTCACCTCTTTCAAAACTAATCTTCAAATCTGCATTTGCAATATCATTAACTCTTGCAAATGTGAAGTAGCCCGAAGCAGCAGCCGATGTATTGAATGCACGAACAACAGGAGGTACATACGTTTCTGAAAAGTTTTTAGCAAATGCATAGGTGAGGCTGGTTTTATCGACAGGCCATTTAGGGTTGTTTTGTGTAAATTGAAAGTGAGACACGCTGTGTAACAATTTTGGCATTTTTTTCTGAGTTTTTATATCTGGATGTCCGCAACTAGGCATGACCATTCTTGAAATGGTAGGACCATCTAGTGTTCCGGTGATGTTTAGATGATCAAACTTTTGATGAATTCTGAGAGCAGATTCAAGCTCGTCATCAAAGCTTTCGTTATTTGCGTTGAGTTGGTTACGTGCAGGTTGATAATTTAGGTATCCGAAACGAGCAAGGTATAGTTTGAGGTCTTAGAGGCCTTGAACTTTGCTGCCCTTTTTACAACATCCTTGAAGGTTTTTTATGAACTCAAAGGCTGATGAATTGGTGTTTTGGCTAGCAATTTCACTCTTGGTAATTTGGAAGAGAATGGGAAAATATAAGATGGACAAAAAGATTGATTTTGATGCCATGAGTGGTTGTGTTTGGTGCTTTTGTTGATGTTTAAACTTATTGGAGGGAGGGGTACTATTTATAGTGGAACTAACATTAAAAACTTGGTTTCTTTAACAAAGGAAATGTTCATTCACTAGCTCCTAATTGACTAAAATATCCCCCCCCCCCCTTGATTTAGATTCCAAAAATTTTAAAACGCTTTTTGTTCAAAATTATATTCAGTATGAGTTGACCATTTGCAGGGTTTTATATGTGGACAAACCAATGCCGGAGCCATTTACTGAGTTATCTTAAAACGTAGGGCATCCATTATAATACAGTTTTATAAAAGTTTATAACTGATTAATGCTATTAGTTTATAAATCTTATAATTGGGTAAACTTATTTCCACTATACATAAACTTCTTAAACCTTTATAAACATCATAGATATTTCAAGTGCATTAAATTTTTAAGAGGTCTAATATATTAGACACGAGGCAAGCAGACTCGTGCGTTGCACACAGCCTGGGTCAATTTGTTTTTCGCATGGTGTGTGTATAATGGTCGCTTGCAGCGTAATTTCGTCAAATGCCGATCGTTTTTTTGATGGTTTATTACTCATACAATTGGAGTGGGGTATTTGAGTTTGCCGTTAACAGATGATCCATTTATACAGTACCCTATTTTTTGTGGTAGCAGAGCTTGGCACGTCAATTAAATTCGCGTGAATTTGTTACTTGTAACTGGGTACGTAATGCATTTCGCGACGGTTGAGGCTATGTTTCATTTAACGAATGTTAAGTGAAAGTGTTTCGTTGCGACGGTCGTTTGTGGGAAACTAACGGATTGTTTAAGGGTAAACTATTGTTAGTCTAAGGTTGTGTTTGTGTCTAATATTTTTAGGGAGGGTTTAGTTTGTTATTTGTACATGGGGTGGGAGTTTAGTTTGTTTGATGGTGAAACTTGGATTGGTAAAGAGACATGATATTTTTGAAATAATAAAGGAAGTAGATATCTATTTTCACCAAAATCACTTGTAGGTACAAAAAAGACACACACTATACAAATGCTGGTCATTTCTCTTGTGTTTCTAATGTGTTTTTAGATTCTACTTTTGCCTTTTTTATTTATTTAGAAACTTGGTTTAATTATGTCACGTGAGAAAGCTTAATTTGGTCAGAATTGATTCAATGAAAACATATAAAGAAATATCAAAACTATGCCATTTACTTACGTTTTTCATTCATACTCTATAATATAATTACCCAATATGAGGATATTGAAAAAGATGAGCACCCTTCTTTAGTCGTATGTACATGGATCCTCAAGTGTGATATAATCATTTTAGGTGCATCTCCTTTCTCTAATAATTTCTTAATTGATCATTTCATCGGATACACACTGGAATTTCATGGCATATACATTAATTAGATGTGATCCAAATGAGAGGTCTACAGGAATATAGTAAGTAGATTTAAGAAATAGCGAAACATCAACAAAACATGGCTAGACCATGACACTCATATCTAAGTTCACAAAATTCTAACCAACACCATTGGGGCAACCTTTTATTTCCTATTAAGTACTTATTTTCAAGCGAAGTTCTTTATTCACCATGTTCATTAGGAGGTTTATCCACCGGAAGAGTGAAGTTCTTTATTCAGCATGTTCATTAGGATGTGTAGCATCTGGGACTTTTTCAACAGCATGTTCCTCTGGGTTTGAATCTTTGTCAATGTACCTTAGATTACGTGTGAAAAAAACACATGTTATCGTTTGTAATAGTTATTACTCACTGTGAAAGCTATATATTGTCTTCTAAGTTCTAACCTTTTTTTCCTTTTTCTTGCTTAGATACCTTTGTTAGAGTTCACATGTGAAGCTTTCAAATCACGTCATCTGCAGCCTATACATGGAAACATGTAAAAAAAACGAATGGACAACAAAATAAATTTTATACATGTACCTCATCTAGCCCATCCAAAAGTGCTTTTGTGCTTGACTTTGTTAACTCCTTAGCCATCTCATCCAACATTACGACGAAAGTATGGGCAGAGTCATCTCTCAAATCAACCTCAATCCTAAACCTGACAATGCGGGAAAACAATACGTTTATTCAACAATATTTATTTTGGTAATTTGTAAGACAGATTCTCGCTTGGGTGGTTCACAAACAGGGTGGTCTCACGCATCGTACCAAAGTTGTTCACCTTGTATCTTTACAGTTAACCATTGTGGAAATCCCAAAATAACAAAGTGTTCTAGTTGAAGCGGAAGTTAGTTCAGGAGTTGGCGTTAGAATTTCAGTTGGTATAGTTTTCTTGGATTTCCAACAGATGCAACGACTTCGTATCCAAAGGGGTAGACTGATGCACATGTCCAACATTTATGTCCTGGCTTAATTTTGCTGGGCCATGTGCTTACAATTCAGCTTAATTGGGTCCTTGGGTCTGCTGGATTCGTGTCTGGTAACCATCACCTAGCAAACAAAACACATAAGTCCTTAGAAGAAGCAAGTACTTGTACGTTATCAACAGGCATAGAGCCACCATACTATAATATGTGGATGATCTTATCCTCCATCGCCTGTGGCCTAACCTATACGATTCACTTGTCAAATTCGGTAAGGTGTTTATAAAAATATATGTCTATATGTTTGTCAAATGAACAGTATATACATTTTAAGATCATTGTAATTTTAAAAAGAGATACCTCTTGCAGGCTGTTGATCAAATGAATTTGTATGGTTGTTGACCTGGGTTTGCATCAGAATAGTTTATAAATATACCGTTGGCGGAAAGAAAACGTCATTAATATTAAACAAAATAGTACATATGTGTTAACTATAAGAATTCGAGAAGACCTTACTGATTCATACATGTACCGGTGAGAAATGTGTCACTCTGCTTACCACTAAACCCTTTAGCAGCTTCTCTAACAGCAGTAAAAGTGGTCGCCCCTGAAACAAAAACATTAGATCGAATTTATGAGAACATGTGACACTGAATTAGTCATTATCATCACAACCACATATCAGTTAAGTCACTTTTCTTAACGGATCAAGTTCCAATACCTGTATGAAGTGAACTGAGGTTGAGTGAGTTTTATGTCCTTCGAATTTTCAGGTATGCAGCCTCACAACCATCTTCATCTACACCGCACTCGTTCCCAACTGATGGAACTACAACCGAGTCCAAATCATTCGGATCAATCTTATAAATTTGAGCCTATTTTCTATATTTTCCCTCATAATATTGAGTGCTAATCAAGTCAGCAAGCAATGTCGTCAAAGCAGCCAACACAAATCATTTTTGTGTGGGATTAACTGTAATTATCCATTTTAACCGATTACCAACCACACCCGTTTAATCACCTCTAATGATCAATCAAAAGCCCAAGTAGAAACATAAAAACTTACCTATATAAGAAATCAATATATATATATATATATATATATATATATAACAATCATATACTTATATGTTTAGATCAGCCATCTAACAATCATGATATTCATCAAACAAACATCAAAATAGCAAGTTTAACTCTACATGTTTTAGAAATTGAATAATGTTTGATTGATATCCTGATATATTTACCCAAAAAATGAATAACAAAGATTTAAAATTTTATCATACCTGAGAAAGGACTGGAATAATCAATTATCTGCAATAACTGAGGTTTAGATATTCTGAATGATAATTAAGATGCAACAACTCATAATTATCTAAAGACATAAATAGTTGGACAAAAACGGAAAATATCTAATGGCACACAACACTTTCATAAAGCAGAATATACATATATCAACACAAAACATACAGCAACCCGTTTTACCAAAATCATGTACATTGATATTAGCCTAACCTTGATGGAAAAGGAAGCACCTCCCAGAAACAAATAATCCCTACCTGATTTTCCTGTGAAGATTATTGTGAATCAAAGGTGAGGGGATTGAATTTAGGAATGATTACAGAGATGTATAGTGATAATACCATTTCAAACTCCACCCTTTTCCAGTCAATACCTACCTAACATAACAAAGGTCACGTGGCCACGCAAACCTGCAACACAAACCAACATAAAATTATTTGTTCGACTTCAAATAGATTAATTTTAAGTATTAAGTATTAATGCATCAAATGAGTATGCATTACTAAAGCACCACACAAATGGTTGGCAGTCATCTTATTTTTGGTTATAACTTTTGGACAAATATTTTGCAATATTTAAGAGACTACTGCATATTATATATAAATCCTGATAGTTTATTAATAAAATGCTTAGCTATTACACCCGCTTTTATGTTTCAGGTTGTGCCAATTTGTAAGATCATTATCTTAAGTCCTCAACTAAACCTGTCATTGGAGTTATCTTTTTCACGGTATCGTGACTACTGTCCAAACGTTCATTGTCGATAAACTTCAAAGTGATGTCAAACTTACTAAGAATAAGCTAGTTTCAAGCAATAATCAAGCACATAAGCATCATGTCCTTTAACCGTATTCTATAAAATCCTAAATAAGTCTAGCATCGAACAATAATATGTACTTCTAATTCTACTTTAATACACCAACCCAAACGTTCCACTTTAGACCATAAGTTATGCTTCCCTAACACTACTCGGAATCCCAGTATCTAAACTCATTGTTTGCTGCCATTTTTGTTCTTAGCCCGTTTCTTGTAACGCCTAATTTAGAACATAGAAGGTGTTGTAGATTGGGTATTAGAGAATTAAAGGTGTGGGTGTGATTTTTGTTTCGATTATGTGATTTTTGATAATCATATTTGAAACGACCCTGAAGGTTAAAAATTTAGGACAACTTTCATTTCTTTCTAAACAACTCAATAATCATGTATAACACACACAATAACGGAAGATAGAAATAAATTACCTCCATATTTGCCTATCTGCTGATACAGGACGAATTCAATGATGTTATCGGTCACCGAAAGAAGCCAATTAACTTCTTCCCTCCATTTCTTTTTTTCTCTTTAGGAATTGGAGCAACTTTATTATGTTTTCCAAATACACCGCAAATTTCCCTAAAAAGTGAAGTTAAATGAATCAAAAAGACCAAAAAAACTCCCACTTTACTAAATAACATGAAAGTAAAAACAAAAATATTATCAGCAAGGTTTGTAATTGCATTCGATAAAGCCAAAGCAGATGAAACTCCTTTCCACTACTTGTCATATCTTCTCTTAAAGCAAAAAAAAGGTGATTGGCTCAGGTGTCAAAACCTGTGTAAATATGGCAGGACTAACTGAAGGATGCTATGAACATCAGTTTATGGCCTAATAAAGTCAATAAGCCTAAACTAATAAGCTCATAAGTTGGCAAAATTAAGCTTATTGATTTTCCAACTTTTAATAACCCGCTAAACCCAATAAATATGATAATCTAAAGACCCTCTAAAGTAGTACACCACTCAACGAATTTGCACACATCGTTCTACATTATACTAACCCCTAAAATTCTCCAAAAATTAATGTCACCAAAAATGGTCAACCGAAAACAAAACTACCATAAAAAGACATACCTTCAATTCCTAATTCTAATGTTTCTTGTTTCTTAGGCCCAGTGCATTTTGTCAAACACATTGCAGCATCATTCAACCTGTCACGAAACAACTTAATTTTGTTAACACCTACAACAAATAATCATAGCCAATCAGCTTGATTTAGATAAACTAATTTTGAAGATCAAATTAAATCTTACCATGAATTGCAATCTCAAATTGCCTGTAATCTTTTGAAGAATCAGGTTGCAGAAGGGATAGCCGTAAGGATTAGGACGCATGCCTTTACCTGTAATTCAACAAAAACACATGAATAAAAAATACAAACTTTGTTATAAAAAAATGCACCTTCAATTCTTAATTGGCCGATGAAACAGCTAGCCTTTCACGAAGAATTTATGGAACGAAAGAAACCAAATCATTAAGAAACCAATCTTTAAGGCTCCAGATTGAGATTGTTGATCTTCTTCATCCGATTTGCATAGAGGGTAAAAGCACTTGCATCGAGGTTGGGGGTTTCAGATTGTTTCAGCTTCATCTTAAAGGATGGAGCTGTAATAGATTGTTGAGGAGATGAGGGGTTGTGTAAAGCTGTAAATGTGGTATTAATGGGCTAAGTTGTAACTGCGGTATGAAGTTATACCTATGGCTGAGTGGGTAATACATAGCATTTAAAGATACAGCCCCATTAAATTAAGGGGCTGAATCTTTTAGTATAATAGATTTTTCATTCTATGTAAGTATGAACTAGATTTACACTATAGTTAAGTAGTTAACAAAAATATGAATCACTTCATCTTATTATATACCACCGTAATAGATACTTTTAGCTAGGAAAAGCTTAATTTTCATCCACTATAAAAAAAATTGTCATCTTATGTCGCATAGAAAAAGTGTCACCAAACGTAAAAAAAACTGTCACTAAAAGGCCAAAGATGTCACAACAGTATAAAAGAAGTGACTAAAAATTTATTTGCTTTTCTCGTGCTTAAAAAAATGTATGTAAGAGTATAGTAGGTAAAAGTATTATTTACAGTAAAATAAATAAATATCTGAGTGCATATTTTTTCTCTTTTGTGACATATGTTGTTTATAAAAAAATGTGATTATATCTCAAAATTTTAGATTTTTGCTCGCATTTTTTAAAAAGGTGTCATTAAAAGGTTAGATTTAATGACATTTTTTTGTGTTAGAATGTGTATCACTAAAATGTCTATTTTCTTGTAGTGATTTCATTCATATTGAGCTTTTCTTTCATGGGTATGTGAAATGAAGAGGTGGTAGATCTTAATGATCTTTATAATTAAATGCATTTAAATTATATAAAACCATTATAAAGCTTTATAAATTTATGATTAGATTGCAACTTACAAAACCTTAAGAAAAGATTTACCATTATGAGTGACTTTTATTGAGACTTTTTGGCATCTGAGTTTTATTGAACTTTCATAAAGATAAACTCTTGAACATATATACAAGTTTATTGTGTTTAACGCGCGTTATTTTTCACCAATTGATCAAGTAGCATATACCTTTTTTAGTCGTTGGTATAATTAAGCCACTTTGACCAAGCCTCGTTAAGCTATATGGATGATATTCGACGGCTTGAACACTAGGCCTCGCTAAGTTCATTACCTTGTTATATGAATCTTTCGCATGTCGTAGATTATCACTTTGTTTTCATTTTTCAACAAAACTATTTTTTCGTCATCCAGGCTACACATGATGCCATGATTATATTGTCGAATGTTTTTTTTCAAGAGAGTTAACCTTCGACCATGATTCTTTAAGAGCTTCTTTACACCAAACTCATATCCGGAACCAATAGTTTTAATACAAATTGTGCAAAGTTGTCCGATTAATGTACCTAAAGGAAACGCCGCAATGAGATTAGCAGGTGGAAGTTGTGTCTCCGAAAATCTAGTCTCCTCAATGTCGAGAGATAATATCACATTCTTGTTTTTGAAGGCAGTACAAAATCCATTTACAAACGTACCCTTATAGTGATTAAAATAAGAGTCGATTGTTGGGTTTAAGCTTGATGGGTTGTCTCCATGGGTCATGGTTCAATGGGTATGGATCTCACAAGTGGGTTGCTCCATTTAGTATTTGAATAAAATGAAGTGGGGTTATTTACCAAGTCTGTGTTTGACCGTGTATTAGGAGTCATGGGGTTGAACATTTTGCATGGCATTAGAATAGGGATTTCAAGGTGTACGTGGGTTAGTAGTGCAAGGTCTATTTCATGCATGTTTCTAGGAGTTTACTGTTAGTATAAATAGTGTAGTAGGTTTGCTTTGTAAAGTGTATTCAGTTTCCTTCCAATTAATATTACAAAGCATTGAAACTCATCTTGCCGTTTTGATTGGTGTTTGAGGGCATGGGTTCGGGGGTGGGGAAGGGGCTGATTATCAACACGGTATCAGAGCCTAGGGGGCTCATACGTGGTGTGTGGCAAGAAAGAAACGACCGATTGCATTCTATGTAATCAAGGCAATGAAAGGTGAAGGCAAGCGGCAAGTGTTGATCACAGCGGGAGACAAGAAGAAAGAGAAAGAAAGAAAGCATGTTATCATCAGCAAGTTATCGCAAGTTAGCAATCAAGAATTCACAGCAAGAAGTCTGTAGCAAGTAGCAGACAAGAAAGAAAGCAAGCAAGAAGGTTGTCGCATAATCTGTAGCAAGTAGCCGGAAAGACAAACATACTACCATAGCAAGTAGAAAGTTTCGGGTTTGTAGCAAGTAGCAAGCAAGAAACAAAGCAAGTAGCAAGGTTGATCACCTAGTGATCAAAAGAAAGAAAACAGCAGCAAGAGAAGAAAGAATGATCGTGGCAGGAATGTGAATTCCGACATGAGACCGAGAAGACTGAGGAGCCGTAAAAGATCGGGCAGCACCTAGACCTACACAGGTGACAAGAGACCGAAGGCTCACCTGAGAAAGATTAGACCGAAAACCGAAAGAGATAACCATGACTGGCGGGTTGTCTAGACCGAAGCTTTAAAGCAGAAAGACCGAACAAAGTTGATCACGTGTGGTGATCACAAGAAAGTAAGTACCAAGGATTGTTCTTTTGTATGTACATGGTTGTGTAAGCAAGAAGAGAAGTAAAGTACGAAGAGACCGAGCAAGTAGTATGTGACCGAGACCGTGAAAGGCATCAAGATTAAGGGGGTGAATGTTGGGTTTAATATTGATGGGTTGTGTCCATGGGTCATGGTTCAGTAGGTATGGATCTCATAAGTGGGTTGCTCCATTTAGTATTTGAATAAAATGAAATGGGGTTGTTTACCAAGTCTGTGTTTGACCGTGTATTAGGGGTCATGGGGTTGAACATTTTGCATGGCATTAGAATAGGGATTTCAAGGTGTACGTGGGTTAGTAGTGCAAGGTCTATTTCATGCATGTTTCTAGGAGTTTACTGTTAGTATAAATAGTGTAGTAGGTTTGCTTTGTAAAGTGTATTCAGTTTCCTTCCAATTAATATTACAAAGCATTGAAACCCATCTTGCCGTTTTGATTGGTGTTTGAGGGCATGGGTTCGGGGGTGGGGAAAGGGCTGATTATCAACATGGTATCAGAGACTCGGGGGCTCATACGTGGTGTGTGGCGAGAAAGAAACGACCGATTGCATTCTATGTAATCAAGGCAATGATAGGTGAAGGTAAGCAGCAAGTGTTGATCACAGCGGGTGACAAGAAGAAAGAGAAAGAAAGAAAGCATGTTATCATCAGCAAGTTATCGCAAGTTATCGCAAGTTAGCAATCAAGAATTCACAGCAAGAAGTCTGCAGCAAGTAGCAGACAAGAAAGAAAGCAAGCAAGAAGGTTGTCACATAATCTGTAGCAAGTAGCCGGAAACACAACCACACTACCATAACAAGTAGAAAGTTTCGGGTTTGTAGCAAGTAGCAAGCAAGAAACAAAGCAAGCAGCAAGGTTGATCGCCTAGTGATCAAAAGAAAGAAAACAACAGCAAGAGAAGAAAGAATGATCGTGGTAGGAATGTGAATTCCGACATGAGACCGAGGAGCCGCAAAAGATTGGGCCGCACCTAGACCTACACAGGTGACAAGAGACCGAAGGCTCACCTGAGAAAGATTAGACCAAAGACCGAAAGAGATAACCGTGACCGGTGGGTTGTCTAGACCAAAGCTTTAATAGCAGAAAGACCGAACAAAGTTGATCACGTGTGGTGATCACAAGAAACCAAGTACCAAGGATTGTTCTTTTGTATGTACATGGTTGTGTAAGCAAGATGAGAAGTAAAGTATGAAGAGACCGAGCAAGTAGCATGTGACCGAGACCGTGAAAGGCATCAAGATTAAGAGGGTGAATGTTGGGTTTAATCTTGATGGGTTGTGTCCATGGGTCATGGTTCAGTGGGTATGGATCTCACAAGTGGGTTGCTCCATTTAGTATTTGAATAAAATGAAGTAGGGTTGTTTACCAAGTGTGTGTTTAACCGTGTATTAGGGGTCATGGGGTTGAACATTTTGCATGGCATTAGAATAGGGATTTCAAGGTGTACGTGGGTTAGTAGTGCAAGGTCTATTTCATGCATGTTTCTAGGAGTTTACTGTTAGTATAAATAGTGTAGTAGGTTTGCTTTGTAAAGTGTATTCAGTTTCCTTCCAATTAATATTACAAAGCATTGAAACCCATCTTGCCGTTTTGATTGGTGTTTGAGGGCATGGGTTCGGGGGTGGGGAAGGGGCTGATTATCAACATGGTATCAGAGCCTAGGGGGCTCATACGTGGTGTGTGGCAAGAAAGAAACGACCGATTGCATTCTATGTAATCAAGGCAATGAAAGGTGAAGGCAAGCAGCAAGTGTTGATCACAGCGGGTGACAAGAAGAACGAGAAAGAAAGAAAGCATGTTATCATCAGCAAGTTATCGCAAGTTAGCAATCAAGAATTCACAGCAAGAAGTCTGTAGCAAGTAGCAGACAAGAAAGAAAGCAAGCAAGAAGGTTGTCGCATAATCTGTAGCAAGTAGCCGGAAAGACAACCATACTACCATAGCAAGTAGAAAGTTTCGGGTTTGTAGCAAGTAGCAAGCAAGAAACAAAGCAAGCAGCAAGGTTGATCACCTAGTGATCAAAAGAAAGAAAACAGCAGCAAGAGAAGAAAGAATGATCGTGGCAGGAATGTGAATTCCGACGTGAGACCGAGAAGACCGAGGAGCCGCAAAAGATCGGGCGGCACCTAGACCTACACAGGTGACAAGAGACCGAAGGCTCACCTGAGAAAGATTAGACCGAAGACCGAAAGAGATAACCGTGACCGGCGGGTTGTCTAGACCGAAGCTTTAATAGCAGAAAGACCGAACAAAGTTGATCACGTGTGGTGATCACAAGAAAGCAAGTACCAAGGATTGTTCTTTTGTATGTACATGGTTGTGTAAGCAAGAAGAGAAGTAAAGTACGAAGAGACCGAGCAAGTAGTATGTGACCGAGACCGTGAAAGGCATCAAGATTAAGGGGGTGAATGTTGGGTTTAATCTTGATGGGTTGTGTCCATGGGTCATGGTTCAGTGGGTATGGATCTCACAAGTGGGTTGCTCCATTTAGTATTTGAATAAAATGAAGTGGGGTTGTTTACCAAGTCTGTGTTTGACCGTGTATTAGGGGTCATGGGGTTGAACATTTTGCATGGCATTAGAATAGGGATTTCAAGGTGTACGTGGGTTAGTAGTGCAAGGTCTATTTCATGCATGTTTCTAGGAGTTTACTGTTAGTATAAATAGTGTAGTAGGTTTGCTTTGTAAAGTGTATTCAGTTTCCTTCCAATTAATATTACAAAGCATTGAAACCCATCTTGCCGTTTTGATTGGTGTTTGAGGGCATGGGTTCGGGGGTGGGGAAGGGGCTGATTATCAACATCGATCCCCTGTGAGGATGTGCTCCATGACCTAGTTTTAAACTGAAGACACCACAAGATCCCGGATGGCCTTTATTTGTTAATCAAAGAATCTTAACTATCTTTAGATCATCAGAGGTTGTGGAATAACCAAATCCATACGCATAGGAATAGGCTGATTTTTTATGAATGCTCCGGTGAGTGGATTGTATAACATCATATCATAATTCATAACAATGGTAATTGTAATCGACTAATAGGACTATCCCATTGACTACATCAACAACGTAAACCCCTTCGCTATGCCAATTTCGGCTTCTGGAGACACCCCACATGTGGCGACTAGGATGTAGTCGCTAAAGGTCCGTAAAACAACAAAAAATAACTTTCTTGGCCCGTCTTTCACCAAAACTTGTACCTTCTAATTTTTCAACAGGAGGTCGAACTTTGACCATGGAATAATCAGCAGTGTCTATGGCGTGAATTGGTTTGCCAAGGAGAAGAATCATCCGACGTGATCTCCATCTAATAAAGTAGTCTGAAATCAGACGGTTCAGTGCTTTGAAACACATTGGAACCGCTAAAAGGGTTTTGTAGGCAATTTAGCAAATATGTTAACAAAGAATGTCTTCAGGTACCTAGTCATATAATTGTCTCACCATCAATAATCAAAAGAGATGACAAACAATTGAAACAAAAATATAATTCAAGCTATGTCTTTATGAAGAGCAATGAGACTACTCTAACGAAATTATAACTTTTATCTCACAATCTTTTCCTTCTTTACATAAGTTTGTTTTTGGTAATGAAGTTATGTATTCGTTATGTTGTTTGCCATAGCCTGCTTTAGGGCTTAGATTATTTTTCTTGTAACATCTCGTCAAAATGATCTTTTAAAAGATGCTTATATATGAATTTAACCCTCTACAATATACTAAAAGTAGAACAATAGAGAATGAAAGTAATGCAAAATAATGTTGAGTGTTGCACGAAATAATTAACGAGAATTTTGCCAAACTTTTACCCTACATGAGCTAAAATCAGGTGCGATCCGTGCCACACCGTGAGTCCGCCACTGCCAAATTGATGGTGAAACACAACTCTCCATATATTCAATGGCTTGTGTGCCTAGACTTGTCAATGACTTAACCTTCTTATTAGGGTGTTAACGAGTCGAGCTTTTAACGAGCTACTCGAGCTGGAGCTCGTTTATCTCGAGTCGAGCTTGAAAATTATCGAGCTCGAGTCGAGTTCAAACAAAAAATTATGTTCGATTAGTTTCACGAGTCGAGCTTTTAAATCTAATACTTAGCTCGGCTCGTTCAAAAGCTCGTTTAGTTATGCGAGTCGAACGAGCTAAACGAGCTAGTCGAGTCGAACGAGCTAATCGAGCCAAACAGCTAGTTTTTAAAATATTATTTTAGATGTTTCTATAAGTGTTCATAAATAATTGAAACGTTTTTTACGTTTTCTTCCTATCTTTTTACGTTTTTGTCTTTTTTTTTTACGTTTTCGTACGATTTCAGCCGTGTTCGTACGATTTCACCTGTTATTTTGCGTTTTTTATGTTTTCGTACGGTTTAAAAAAACGTGCGAAAGCGTAAAAGAACAAACAAAAACGTAAAAAAAAGACGAAATCGTAAAAAAACGGACGAAAATGTAAGAAACCGGACGAAAACGTAAAAAACAGGCGAAAACGTAAAAAACGAACGAAAACATAAAAAACAAGACGAAATCGTATAAAAATGGACGAAAACGTAAAAAATTGATGAAAACGTAAAAAAGAGGACGAAAACGTAAAACAACGGGCGAAAACGCAAAAAACACAGACGAAAACGTAAAAACCAGACGAAATCGTAAAAACGGACGAAAACGTAAAAACGGGCAAAAACGTAAAAAAACGGGCGAAAACGCAAAAAAACTGACGAAATCGTAAAATGCGGACGAAAACGTAAAAATCGTATAAAGAAAATCATATAAAAAACTAATATTGTTAAAGGACTAACGATGCAAAGCGATCGTTAGCTAAATGGACTAATGTTGCCACATAATAACTAACGATACAAACGTTTGGTTCAAGTCGGTTAAAAATTTGAAAGTACGTGGGTTTCGGTGTTAATAAAAAAGTAAAGAGTTCAAGTCGGGAAATTTTGGAAAGTTTTTTTTTAACAGCAATTTTATTGAAACAAAACTAGCAAGAAGCTAGCAATTACACAGTGACAAGATTCGGGTTTTTAACCCAATCGTACCAACTAAACGACGCATTACATCTATACCTACACCAATGAAAAGACATAGAAACTACATCATCAAAAAACAACGCCTGCGAAGGAGGTTTAGAATCAAAAATGAGCTTATTACGAAACGACCATAAGTGCCACCACATGACATAGAAAACACCTTCGAACATCTGTTTATGCATAGAAGAAATCCGCAGGTTCACAAGCCAATTATACCAATCTTCGTATGATTCGACCTCAACATAAGGAACATCCCACCAACGAGTGATCTTGCGAACAATTTGTCTAACCATGCAACAATAGAAGAACAAGTTTCTAGATGTCTCCACCCCATTATCACAAATAGCACACATAATGGAATCAATATCAATACCTCTGCGTGAAACATTAAACCTCGTTGGAAGAGAATCTGTCTTAACCTTCCAAGCATGAACATTCACCTTTATCGGCACATATTTTATCCACCGAGTTTTTGAGTCAACATCCGAAAGCGATTTATCATCAATAATCTTTCTAACCGACGTAACAGAAAAATCTCTCGAGCTCTCCAAGTCCCATTTCCATCTGTCAGACATAGGAATTAAAGAAACATCATGCACCAAAGCTGACAACTCGTTGAATTGAATTGTTTAAGTTAGAAATTATAATGAAAAATTGATACTTAAAGTTATATTTTAAGATGGTGAACCGCATATTCGATGAGGCTCAAGAAAATGATCTTACCTATAATTAAATTACGCTAAAAATGGTTTAAACTTAACATCAAATATACATCCATTAAAAGACAAAACATTTAGTAAGTTGAGAGGTGAGATTGTTTTGTGACTATGTAACACATACATTTAGACGGTTAAGATAAATGACATGAGTCAATATTTGTTTCTTTCTTGATAAAGAAATTACATAGAACCAAACAAATTTTACGCAAATTCATAGAGTCATAAATATACACATGTTGAGAAACGCGTTGCAAGTCGTGGGCAGATATTCTCGTATAAACTAAAATAGTACACTCAGTTGTCACGAGAGTTGGGTTCCCATGAAGCTTTAAAGTTCCCGTTAACTAAGAACACATTCAAGTAAGTATACACTTATCATGTGTAGTTAGGGATTGGTAAGTCAGGGTCGTCCCACGAGACTTGGTTACAATCAAGTGTTATTTGAATGTTTAAGCAAGTAACAAAGGTGGCGGTTATGATTGCCACATATCAAAATATTGGGATTTAACAGCTAAATAACATTTATTGACACGAAGCACGCAACGGAAAATATCCCAAAGGGATCCCGTATGATGTGCATAGATTAACATATAAATAACAAAGTTAATATGATACGAGAACTTTCCAATACAAAACCACTAAGAAAAGCAATATAGAAATCAAGGTTATACAAGCACACAAAGAACATACTTATTTGGACAAATAATCACATAGATATTAGGATGTTTAGCTTGGAAGACATGTTATCATTGATAATCTATTTGACCTATAGAACCAATAATAATAGTCTAAATGTTTTACAAATCAAATATACATAAGTCTTACTCAAATGGTTATATCATGAGACTCCTGTCTAAATCAACAACAACAAAGAATCCTTTTGACCTGTAGACTTTGATAAACTATGGTCAAGCATTGTCTTCTAAAAATGACAACTAAACCGACTCCCCAACACCTCTAGAAATTGGTGGGGGTGGTAGGAGAGAATTCCTCAATTCAAGGCCAAGTGTGTGTGGATGGCGTAGTATAATTTGTTTAGTACATTGCCCCAATTGTCTTGTTTAATTTTGGAACTCCTTGACCTTCAAGGTAAAGTGACAGATAATATAGCTAGGAGGTGTATCTGATCAGACTTTGAGAGTTGGCATATTATAATCCCACATTAGTTCAACGTTGGGAGCACAACATGGTTCCAGCCATCGGGCTAAAATCCACAAATGATCAAATATGATTGAAATCCACAATAACTTAGTTTACAAGATTGCATCAATCATTCATAAGTTATTTAGATTCGTGGACAACCAAAACGTGTAACAAAACATAAAAATATTCGGTTAATTAGAACCCCCAAATAGATTTTGTACAACCACAAGAACAAAATCATCATCTAAGTACCATGACAGAGCCAAACAAAAAACATTCAAAATAAAAGAAATCACAATGAAGTTCAAAACTTTAAAATTAACCGATGAAAATACAAAATGTTTGTGTTACTATATTATTTCTAACACTCGTGCATATAAAAAAGTAAATGCGTATACTAAGGATTTATAATTGATATAAGAATATGCATGTTTTATATAATAGCTCTTATGTTTGTTACGTTATCTTTCTTTTTTCATTAGATGTTTTTTGTAAATCTTAGTAACTTGTTTAATTACATTAGGTATTAACTTATGATTGTAAGAATAAGTGTTTTAACATTGTTAATTAGTTTAGTTGGTAAATTTGTAAGCGTAAATTTGTCATAAAAACGTATATTATACATTTGATTAAGAGTTATAAGTATAAAAGCAAATTTAACTATCCCACATTGAAAAAGATAAGAAAGTGAAGAGATATGAGTCCCTATAAAACAAAGACTCATTTCCATTTTCATATATTACATCTAACTTGTAAGTTTAAAAATTTTAAGTACCAATATTGTACTCTCTTGCATTTTTAATGCAAATTAGTGTTTATCATAAGTTATAAAAAATTAGTTTGAGCTTTAGAACTATTTTTGTAATCGCAAACAAGCTTTTTCGAGCTCGAGTTAATAAATAAGCCGATTAGTATAAAAGTTAAAAAAAAATTAAACGAGCTTCGAGCTCGAGCTCGAACAATATAAATATATTCGAGTTCGAGCTCGAGCTAACTTATAAAAGTTTATTCGAGCTCGAGTCGAGCTCGAGCTGAGTAGTTATTAAACGAGCCTAGCTCGTTTAGGCTGAAACTCGACTCGACTCGGATCGTTAACACCCCTACTTCTTATATGAATCTTTCAACATGTCGTAGATTATGACTTCGATTTCACCTTTCATCATAACAATTTTCCCACATCCAAGATACACATACACTTCGTGATAGACGTCCAAAGACAATTATCCCTCAAAAGTGATGTTAATGTGGACACTTTCGACCAAGATTCCCAAACACCATGTTCCTTCATCACCCATAACTCTTTCTTGATATCACTAGTTTTGCTACAAAATATCGCGCAAAGGTTTCCCTTTAAAGTGCCTAAAGGAAATACTCCCAATTTTGCAGGTGGAAGTTCTATCTCCGAATATACCATATTCTTAAGATCGAGAACCAAAATCGCTCTTGTGGGTCCGTACACCATCTAATACAAACATCTGTTGACAAATATACCATTGTATTGATAATCAAAATAATAGTCAATCATCAACGTGTTTGTGTTCCACGACCATGTTCTAAAACTAAAGATATCAAAAGGTCTTGATCCATGTTCATCTGATGCTCTACCAATTTTGATAATCTTCAAGTCATCTGGGGTGGTGCCATAACCAAATCCAAACGCGTAGTCATAGTTGGAGAAATGATCATGAGATGGTGGATTAGGAACCTTATTAAATTCCTCACTTAATGGATTGTATAAGATCATATTAGAATGAAAATCAACTACTAAAAGGACTATCCCATTTTTGAGTTGTTTACCTTCTGGGACTAATCCAGAAGAAGAGAAGAGAGAGAGAGAGTAAGCTTTGTTGTCGCCTAGAGTGGTGTTGTTTATGATACGAAAAAGCTTTCCGGGAAGAAGGATCATCGAACGCAATCTGGGCTTTGCAAAGCTAGGATCTGAAATCAAACGGTTCCAATGCTTTGATACGCATTTAAATCGTAACAAGGATATTGTAGGTAAGTTTGCAAGTATCGTTAGAAGAATGTCTTCCGGTACATACTCACACGTCATTGATATATAATGGGCATGCAATTTAACTATGGAATTAAAGTTATGAATATATGAAGCATGCATGGCAATGAGGTTATATATATATATATATATATATATATGGGGACTTTATTTTCAGCATCATATTAAAGGCGTGCATACATGCACACTTTAAAAGAAAAAATTTGTATTTCTAATTTCTCATCAAATTCTTTAAAACAAATATGTTTTTTTTAAACATATTTATTTTATTTAGAACATATGTGCAAAAATACAATTATTGAAGACGTGCATGTATGTTGTTGAGAGTTCTCGTACTTAATTTGATGCTGAAAATAACACTATATATATATATATATATTCAAATTGTTTATTGTAAGTTGGATGTTTATCTTAAAAACTTTTCCATACGCATACATCTAGTTCGAATTGGAATTTTCCAAACGTATAAATCTAATTCGGATGTTTATCTTATAAACTTTTTCATATGTAAATGATAAGTTATTAGTTCGTCCCTGTGGTTTGACCCAAATCTCTGATTGAGTCCCTATCTTTTTTTCTTGATTGATCCCTAAAACCAAACTATTGCACACCATCCACCCCTATCCCCAAATCGAGTTAAATCCCCTCATTAGCTCACCCACCCCAAGGGTAATTTCATCTTTCTAGGATTGATAGTTATTCATAAAGCAAAACCTCACCCCGTCTTTTCATTTCACATCCCCATTTAATAGTGTTTCCCCCTAAGTTTCTCTCAACCACACCACCTAAACCAGTCATCATCCTAACCACAAACCCTAATCTGATCAAGCTAATGCAATGGTTGCTTCGATATCAGTGTGGTCTATGCATGAAAGTAAGAAGGACATTGATGTAACACCCCTTACGGTATGTTAGAGTTTATTTTTCAAAGCTTTTATTCATTTTTTTCTTATTTTGAAGTCATTTGATTAAGTACACGTTAGTAATTAGTTTAGGAAGGAAACCTATAATTTTGAGCATGTTAACTAAACCCTATTTTTGTATGTTGTTATCATTTTTCCAGCAACTCAATAGTCTTTGTTTTCATTAAAGGTTAATTTTGTTGGGTTCTTCACTGAATCACCTGGTAGGAGTTATGTTCATGGAGAGTTTGCTTATTTTGATTGCATTGTTATTGATGAGTTCTCAATCCATGAGCTTAATGACATGGTTAAGAAAATAGGATTTTCTAGTAAAACCATAATGTACTACATTTTTCTATAGCCTGATATGAGCTTAGACAATGGATTGTATGCATTAGGAAATGAGGCTGATGTTAGGAGATTGATTGAGTACATTAGACTTGGTTATAAGATGATTAAGGTCTTCATAGAATATGATAAGACAACTGTGTACACTTACATAGATGCTGTCTATAACACTCCAACTAAAAAGTGTGTAATTATGAAAATTCCTGATGGTGTGACACCTAAAAATGCACCACTAAGTAAGATGAAACCTAGGAGACCAGTTTCAAGGAATTGTGCTAAGAAATTAATGTTAGGATGGAAACAAAATGATGCAAATGTGATTGGTAAAAGTAGTTCTAGGCATGAAGATGGTGAGAGTAGTCAGCCTAACACTACAACTCCAACCACCCAAATTGAGTTTGTAAATGACTTCTACTCTGCTTCTGATCCAATTATGGGAGAAGAGGAATTTGATCCTTTCTTTGGTTTGGATAGTAAACACGTAGATGCTAAAACTACTAGAAATAAATGTGTTGATAAGGGTAAAAGGGTGGCATTAGATTATGACCAAGTCCATGTTGCAACTGATAATGGCTTGGAAAATGAAACAGAGAATGAAAACAGTGATAAGGATAGTAGTGAAAGTGATGAACTAGTGGATGAGGATAATGAGTTGGTTGATGTAGCGGTTAACATAGATTATTTTGACAAAACAAATCCTAAGACAATGGGCAATGAGGGTACACTTGCGTTATAGACACTGAAGAGTTTTAGAGTGCTTCTGATGAAGATGATATAGACAGGATTAGGAGTAAAAAAAATATTGCATAGCTCTTTTTGGCAGCAGAACACAGATATTACCTGAGGCACGATCATGAGAACATGAAGTTAAGGTGGAGAGGAACCGCATACAAAGAGTTACTATAGAAGGCTGCAAGTGCTTTGATTGTACCATATTTTAAAAAAGTTATGGCTGAAATTAATACTTTTAACAAAGACTGTTATGATTGGCTAGCAAAGATACCACCATTCTCTAGGCTAGAATCAACACTTCTTAGGTAAAATAACCTTAATACTTGAGCATCTATCATTTTTACTACTTTTTAATAAAGTTGCTACTTCGGATTTGTTTAACAGGGAGGGATAAAATTGATATCTTATTAAAGAACCTTTGGGAAGTTTTTAATAGTCAGTTGGTAGATGGTAAGGATAGGCCTATGTTAAGTACCCTTGAGTACGCTATAGAGTAATTAGTGAAAAGAATTGTAATTGTTAAGCAAGTGATAGAGAAAAGTGATGGTTCTCTTACACCCAGTGCAACTAAGCTATTTAATGTGGTGAAAGCTGAAGCAAGTGAGTGCATTGCTCATTATAATGTAGGTCATTTGTATGGGGTAACAAGACCGTGAGGTGAGGTTTGTTTGGTTGATGTGCAAAACGAAACATATTGTTTGCAGAAAATAGGAAATCATAGGACTGCCATGTAAGCATGCAGTTGCTAGTAATTGGAATATGGCAGCTAACAACATGGACGTGGGCTTGCCTGAAAGATGGGTGAATCCTTAATATAGGCTAGAAACATGGAGACAAGTTTACAGTCGCCATATCAATCCCATTAGAGGCAAGATCATGTGGCTAATGAGTCCCATTCCAACCACCATTCTTCCTCTAAATCATCATCCACAAGTTGGTAGGCCACCTAAGAACAGAAAGAAGTATGCTGGTGAGGATATTTAAATGGTGAACAATGGAAAGCTTTTTAGGAGATCAAAGACTGTGATATGTGTGTTGTGCAAATCAAAGGTCCACAACAAGAGAAACTGCACATGTCCAAGAAGGGATGCAAGCAACAAAGGTCCTACAAGTAATGCAGGCAAGAAAAGGCCAAGATCTAAGACAACTATCAGAACTAGTCAGGCAACTAAGAAGCCAAACAATGCTCATGGTGGTGTGCAGACAAGATCTCAGGCTACCAATAAAGGAAAACAACCAACTGTTGCTGCAAAAAAGCCTGTCTAGAAGGGAAAAAAGAAAGTGTAGTGTTCATGTTTTTATTCTGATGTTAGTTTGAAGTGATGTGTGTGCACTAAACAATTGGTTTTGTGGTTGTTTGTTAGATGTTGTAGTATGCAACCAAACAATTAACTTTGTATTACTTTTATTTTCTATGTGTCCATTTTAATGTATGTCAACTATCTCAACTTATGTCTTTTTGTTTGGAATGAATTATTATGTTGTTGACTTATATACTTATGCATTTTTGACTATTTTATGTATTCAGTATATACTAAAGCTTAAAAAATATCCATTTTGACTAAATAGGTCAAAATTAGATAACATAATGTAGTTTATTATATTGACTCAAATTCAATTAAACCAACACATTGAAAGTGTGCAAGTAAATCACATTAACCCATTCACTTTACACATGGAACTGGACCAATTTAAACCAACACATTGTACACAAACCAGTTTAAACCAACACATAACACAATCAAATAGCTTCATAATCAACCCATCCATTCATTAGATTTGACCATCTTAACAAAACATAAAATGTAGATTGCTTTTACATAACCATAGATAAGACAACCACTAAATCTAGACACCGACATCCTTATATTAGTCTAAAATAACATCTTGAACAACACAAACGATAAAATTAGAATCCATGTCATAATCAGATATTTCTTGACCCTAGCACGATCATCTTGAACTTCTCTCAAATTGCCTTGAAGGATGTTGATATTCCTCAAAAGTCCAGGTATGATTAGAGTTGAACGCTGGCACATTAAGGGGTCCACCCAATCAACAAACGTGTAATCCGAGCCCTATAAGAGTATACAGAACAAATTAGTTACCCAATTTAATTGATAACCATTAAACCCTAAATAACAAATTGTGGATTTCAAAATCTTTTACCTAATCAAGACAAGCAAAAAAATGATGGTCTGGATTCCTTGGTGTCCATTATGTATGAACCACTGCTCGTTTTCCACAATGACAAAACTCCATCTTTGTTTCAAAGTCCATGACATGGATTTGTTTTTCAACAATTGTGTGTGTAGTGTGAAAGTGTGTGTTAGTGTATGTAAAAGTGTGTGATTATGAAAATTCCTGATGGTGTGACACCTAAAAATGCACCCCACTAAGTAAGATGAAACCTAGGAGACCAGTTTTAAGGAATTGTGCTAAGAAATTAATGTTAGGATGGAAACAGAATGATGCAAATGTGATTGGTAAAAGTATTTCTAGGCATGAAGATGGTGAGAGTAGTCAGCCTAACACTACAACTCCATCTACCCAAATTGAGTTTGTAAATGACTTCTACTCTGCTTTTGATCTAATTATGAGAGAAGAGGAATTTGATCCTTTCTTTGGTTTGGATAGTGAACCTGTAGATGCTAAAACTGCTAGAAATAAATGTGTTAATAAGGACAAAAGGGTGGCATTAGATTATGACCAAGTCCATGTTGCAACTGATAATGGCTTGGAAAATGAAACAGAGAATGAAAACAGTGATAAGGATAGTAGTGAAAGTGATGAGCTAGTGGATGAGGATAATGAGTTGGTTGATGTTGCGGTTGACATAGATTATTTTGACAAAACAAATGCTAAGACAATGGGCAATGAGGGTACACTTGCGTTTAATGTTGATGAGGACTTTGATATTGGCATTGATGTTATAGACACTGAAGAGTTTTAGAGTGCTTCCAATGAAGATGGTATAGACAAGATTAGGAGTAAAAAAAATATTGCAGAGCTCTTTTTGGCAGCAGAACACAGATATTGCCTGAGGCACAATCATGAGAACATGAAGTTAAGGTGGAGAGGAACCGCATACAAAGAGTTACTATAGAAGGCTGCAAGTGCTTTGATAGTACCATATTTTAAAAAAGTTATGGCTGAAATTAAGACTTTCAACAAAGACTGTTATGATTAGCTAGCAAAGATACCACCAATTCACTAGGCTGGATCACACTTCTTAGGTAAAAATAACACTTAATACTTACCATTATCATGTTTACACTTTTAATAAGTTTGCTACTTAAGATTTGTTTAACAGGGAGGGATAAAATTGATATCTTATTAAACAACCTTTGGGAAGGTTTTAATAGTCAGTTGGTAGATGGTAAGGATAGGCCTATAATAAGTACCCTTGAGTATGCTAGAGAGTAATTAATGAAAAGAATTGTAATTGTTAAGCAAGTGATAGAGAAAAGTAATGGTTCTCTTACACCCAGTGCAACTAAGCTATTTAATGTGGTGAAAGTTGAAGCAAGTGAGTGCATTGCTCATTATAATGTAGGTCATTTGTATGGGGTAACAAGACCGTGAGGTGAGGTTTGTTTGGTTGATGTGCAAAACGAAACATATTGTTTGCAGAAAATAGGAAATCATAGGACTACCATGTAAGCATGCAGTTGCTAGTAATTGGAATATGGCAGCTAACAACATGGACGTGGGCTTGCCTAAAAGATGGGTGAATCCTTTCTATAGGCTAGAAACATGGAGACAAGTTTACAGTCGCCATATCAATCCCATTAGAGGCAAGATCATGTGGCTAATGAGTCCCATTCCAACCACCATTCTTCCTCTAAATCATCATCCACAAGTTGGTAGGCCACCTAAGAACAG